>JAYMTB010000463.1:0-14168 GCA_036897585.1 Francoa sonchifolia | reverse complement strand
GATGACTAGTCAGTGTGACCCATATCATATTGGCCTAGACAAGAAATGTATTATTGGGGGTTTACATAAACCACAAAACCATAAGCTTAGATTCACGGCGAGGCAAGCTTAGGTTCATAAGGATTACGAATCAATGGCTCAATAGTTTTGAACTGAAATGAGGTTAACAATAGGAGAGGTAAGCACTTAATTGTTTACACTCTTTTATCTGGAGTTTGAATGGGAATAATGGAATTTCACATTCTTGTCTTTTCTTTTATTTATGTATACTGAATGACTACTGCATGTGTTCTTTTTGCTAGAATTAAACTTTATCTCGGTATTTATTTGTTGTTATCCAGATTATCTTCCTTGTCCTCTATTTTCGAAAAATTTCTCGTGATAAAAAATCTTATTGAGTAGGGAATGTATTTCACAATTAATTAATGCACTTTCATTGTTGGCACAAAAGTGCAGGGACAGAAGGATTTGATTTTGTTCTGCCTTCACCTAGTCTCAATAGTATGGGAAGATATGAAATTGCTTTGTTATGTTTGGGGATGATGCATTTCCACTTTGGGCATCCTAAGCAAGCTTTAGAGGTGAGCATGTAGTAGAATTTTACGCAACTGAAAAAGAAAAGAGAGATAAAAGAATGAAATGAAGATCAACTTCATAGTATTCAGTATCAACCTTTGTGCCTATTTGAGATTGCCACTTATTTCGTGTGATGTTGCTCAGGTTTTAACTGAAGCAGTTCGTGTCTCTCAGCAGGTAATCCCTTAGGTTATCTAATTCACTCTAGAAAGTTTTTCATGTATGACATCTTCGTTATTATTCATGTTGCGCTTGTAGCTTCTCCATGATTTTCTCATTTTTATCACTTGAGTTTGGCTGATGAAATTAGAATCATGTAAATTGTTGTCCAAATGTTTATAGATTATAGGAGTTTGGAAAAGATGCATATGATCAGGTCTGTTTGTGGTGAAATATGTAATGGATATAAATCAACTTTGTTAAGAATCCAATGTAAGGTTCTATTATACATTCAACAAAAAGTGCCTTACTATGAGAAGTCTTTGACATTGATTGGTACTAGTAGTCTTCCAAATGGGAAGAAAAGTTAAGAGCATAATATCCAAGCATAGTATTTCTGTGTATCTTCATTTCCCATGATTGGTAATATTGGTATTGGACTATTGATATTCCTATTAACATTTTATGCTAATATTTGGTGCATCATAGCATAAGAAATAAAAAATATAGTTACTTTCAGTTTTTCTGATATATATTTGAGGTCACTATGGAATTTGTCATGTCAGTGTAGAATTCCTTGTGTTTATGTCCAAGGTTTTATGCATAAAATATCCTCTAGATAAATAATATATATCAATTATCTTTCAGATTCGTACATGTTACAAGACAGTTATTTTTTCCTTCAATAGGTTGTATGTAATTTTATATTATTTTATTTATCAGAAGGCCTGATGATTCTTTACATACTGCAGCACAGTAATGACGCTTGTCTTGCATACACTTTAACAGCAATCTGTAACCTGCTTTCTGAAATTGGTATCTCCGGTACAACGGGGATACTTGGATCATCAGACTCACCTACGACCAGTATAGGTACTTCATTGTCTGTTCAGCAACAGTTGTTTGTGCTCTTAAGAGGTTCTCTGAAGAGAGCTGAAGGTTTGAAGTTAAAACAATTGGTGGCTTCTAATCATCTTGCAATGGCTAAATTTGATTTAACAGTAAGATTTTAATAAATTTTGTGGATTTCTCTTTGTAAAATTGTCTGTCTTTGGATCACAATGGTAATTTATGCTTAGTATGTATTTTCATTATTGACTCAATAACAATACTACATGACTTGGCACTTATTGCTGCTGCTAGATTCTGATGGAAGTGTTGATACCCAACAGGATTAATTTAATCCTAAGAACTGTGGTTGATATTGTTAGTTTTGAGTGTTTTTATAGGTTGGTCAGCTTCTTTTGTTTTATAGAAATCTTTGTAGAGTTTGTAAAGGTTATTGAAAGTGCCCAAACTTATCTGCAAAGGGAATGAGGAAATTCATTCTGGTATGGACAACTAAGAAAAAAGTTAGAGAAGTCATTCCATGGTTTCCGGTAAAGGGTATGACTCTTATGATTGGGTGAGAAAGATGGCATTCATCATTAGAAAAAATAGTTGAGAAGACTATTTCTCAATTCTAGTGTATGAGTTTCTCAATTCTAGTGTATGAATTGTCACTTGTTAGACAGGGGAGTTAAGGCTTACATTTTTCTCACATATTTTATGTCAAGTATGTTGATCTGTGGTATCATCTTTTGCAGCATGTGCAAAGACCTCTTTTATCATTTGGACCTAAAGCTTCCATCAAGCTCAAAACGTGCCCAATTAACGTTTGCAAGGTAATGTGGAGTCTTTGATCAAAAATTCATTTTTTTTCTTTAGATGACATACAGACTAATTAGTTACTTATTATGATTCTTTCCTATCTGTGACATTGAAGGAACTAAGATTAAGCTCTCATTTGATTAGCGAGTTTAACTCTGAGAGTTCTGTAATGACAACTGATGGTTCTTTTAGTACTGCTTGGCTTAAGAATGTACAAAAGCCGGTTGGTTCTGTAGTGTTGTCTCAAGAGAGTGGATCTCGAAACAATTGTAATGCTTCTCATTTCTGTGCACAACCAAGTTCAATTCCTGGATCTGTGTTGCAATTAGTAGGTTCTTCGTACTTACTTCGTGCCACTGCATGGGAGATATATGGAAGGTTGTCACTTATTATCTCATTGTACATTGTGTAATACTAGAAAATTTGATTGGTTTGTTTTACTGACCAAAATTACATAACTGCTGTCCTTCTGATTGTTCCTATCTGGTCATCAGTGCTCCTCTTGCTCGAATAAATGCGCTTGTGTTCGCAACTTGCTTTGCTGATGTTGCAAGGTAATTTTAGCCCAAAGTAATTCAATATTCTTAAGAACTTGGTTTCATTTGTTCACGTTATTGACCTTTCGGTTCAACCAGTTCAAATGATGCAGCACTGGCATACATGAAGCTTATCCAACATTTAGCAATATCTAAAGGATACAAAGGTCAGATTATGCTTAATTGATTTGTTTCTTAAATAGGCAGTTATCTTGTATTGAAAATTGTACAATATAATCCAAGTGAGGGGGACAGACAAGCTATCTGAAACCATTCCGCGAACTAAAATTATCTCTCTCTCCTCTTATTTATTCCACATTTCTGACCTTAAATCTATGTTTTACTTTGAATTGATTTTCCCTTACATATCTTATTAAGCTTTTTGTGAATATTAAAAGAAAACCGATTTTCTATTGCACCTCTGTTAGTATTAAGGTCAATGTATATTTATTTTATGGCTTGTAGCAATTTTATCTCTCCCCTCTCTTTAACAAAAATACTCACCTTTATCCTCCCATGCACTCTTAACCCCTATTGTTCGTACTAAATGACCTTAAGTGGCTTATTGTATTTTCTCTCAGAAGCCTTTGCTGCTCTAAAAACAATAGAGGAGAAGTTTCTATCCGTCTCAAAATCACGAATCTTGCTTCTAAAATTGCAGCTTCTCCATGAACGTGCGTTACATCGGTGGGTTATGTGACATTTAGTTGCATGTCTCTCTAAATGATATTGTAACATTCAGCATGCTTGATGTTCTCACTTTGTAGTTTTAATAAAGTTGGCTGTTAACTTGGGTGACATGTAGGGGACAATTGAAGCTAGCTCAGAAAGTCTGCAATGAGCTTGTAGTTTTGGCATCTTCTGTCACTGGTGTGGACATGGAGTTGAAGACAGAAGCAAGCCTTCGCCATTCTCGTACATTGCTTGCAGCTAACCAGTTCAATCAGGTTTGTATTTTCAATTTGTTTCTTTTCGTCTAAATGTTATATATTTTACTTAGCAAACATATGGAGAGGGTTCTCATTATATTGGAAATCTTAGCAGACCTGCATGTCATTAGATTTATCGCGATGAAATTACGAGTAAATAGTGTCAACAGATATATGTTTGCAAGTTGAAATTTGCTCATGCATTGTATGTTCAATAAAAGAAAACATGGTGAAGTCTTAGTGCACTCATTCAAATACTACAAATGAGTTGTGTACAATGTTAAGTGTTATAGTGAACATTGAAATTGGTTTAAACATTTATATGCTATATTGGTAGAGTTAGGGTCCATAATACTAAAGAGTTGCTGATGAAGGAATTTTCAAGATCTTAAATAGAAACGAAGTTTACTCCATAGGATTTCGATGAAAAGTTAGGAGACATAAATTCTATGTTCTAATAAACCTCCTATTTCATATAGTAAATGTTATGTGCTGGTAATAATGCTTTAAATGATGGTTTGAGTATGTTTTAACCTCATAGACACATTTTTTAGTTATATGAATCAACACTAATGTGAGACCACTTGTAAATTCTCAAAAAAAATTTGTATATTAAAGATTACAAATATTTATGTAATAAAAGTTTATCGAACAAAACATAATATTTTTTAAATTTCAAAGTATTATTTGAATTTTAACTGATTAGACATCTTTTTTGTATAATTTTATTTACTTGCAGGCTGCAGCTGTTGCCCATTCCCTCTTTTGCATGTGTTACAAATTCAATCTCCAGGTTGAAAATGCTACTGTTCTTCTTTTGCTTGCTGAAATCCACAAGGTAAGAATTTCATGCTTTATAAGATTGGAGTAAGAAAAAAAAGAGCTGAATCTATTTGGTAACAAAAGAAAAGAACTGTACCCACAAAAGTTGAAAGAAAAAAAACTTCATTTCATCTTCGTGCAGTCAATGTCCATCATCATGACTCGTACTATCAACTTGGAGGTTAATTGCTTGTATTATCTAATTTTATTTTGCTGCAAACGATGCACTTAAGAGAAGCAATTAAAACAATGAACCAGTAGTTCAAGTTGAAATGAGCTGTAGCCTGTAGGGTCTTGATTGCAGTATAGCCTGGATGTTTTACTGCCAGTTTCTATGTTGAAGATCTGCAAAGCTAAAGTTCTTTATTATGTGTTGTCATCAGAAATCTGGCAATGCTGTTTTAGGCCTGCCATACGCATTAGCAAGCCTCTCATTTTGCCAGTCATTTAACTTGGATCTTCTCAAAGCTTCAGCCACTCTCACACTGGCTGAGTTGTGGCTTTCAATGGGATCAAACCATGCAAAACGGGCTTTAACTCTTATACATGGAGCTCTGCCAATGATTCTTGGTCACGGAGGTCTTGAGCTTCATGCACGAGCCTATATTGCAGAAGCCAAATGTTACCTTTCTGATCCAAGCTTTTCAGGTACTTCGATTTTTCTTTTCATTTCCCTTTCTTTGTTATGGTATTCATTAACTTGGTCGTGAAGAAATAGTGAAGTTACTTGGTAATGCTACAAGATTCTTTCACTTTTAATTGTTGTTTTATCTCTCATTTTTTGCTAATATCACAAACTTTTTACGAAGTTAATGTATTTTGGGTTAGCTCTTGGTTTCTCAGTCTTTTGCTTAAACCTAACCAACTTGGCTTAAAGTTGCATACTTGCTTGAATTTCAAGAAAATATTTACATTCTCGAGAAAAGCACATACAAAGTTATTAACAGAATCACCTTTTTTTTTCTGCTGTGCACTTATTTCTTTTGATTTGAAGGACAATCTCGTTCAAAGAGCAAAGCAAGTCATTCATTGAAGAATGTGATTTTTTCATGATGATTTTGACTTGTCACAGATTAGAAAAGTATTATACACAGCACACAGGCTCATTGTGGGTGGTGTTTAAACTTAAAGTTATTATATTGGACGAATTATAAAACTAATAATGTTCAATTTTTTCTTGTTTAATCAACTTGCTAGTCTTGGAGGATTCTGAAGTCGTGTTGGATCCTTTGAAGCAAGCTTCTGATGAGCTTGAAGTGTTAGAGGTAAATTCTAACTTTGTTTTTCGAATATATATATATGCATTCATCTTCTGATGAGTTTGGTAGTGTTAGAGGTAAAGTCTTGTTTTTCGATTATATAGAATGCTGGATTATTAACTAATGTCCCTAAATACAAATTGGTAGTTAGGATGTGTTGGCGAAGGCTTATTTATGAATGATTTCAGGGAGTGATTTCCTGATTCCAAGAGGATATTTGGGAAAGTTCTACTAACAAACTTCCTTCAAAATATGTTAATCAATCCCCTGATCTGACCATCTTATAACCGTCCAAATGGTAAAGAGGGTGTTTGGTATAGACTATAATCGATTTTGTCATCTCTAGCTATTGCAATTGACGACAAACCAACAGCATAACTGAATAATATTTATCTTAGATTCATATCATCAGGGCTAAGTATTACATTATCTAATAAAAAGTATTTCTTCTAGATAGTTCAAGATTACATTTATCTGCTTTACCAAATAAGATGTCATAACAAGGGATTCAAGTTTTGTTTCTTGTTAGATAAGACTTCATTAACCATATTCTAACTGTGATATCAAATCGTGTTTAACCATGCTATTGATGATCTTTTGTTTTCTCATAACAAGATCCCAATTCTTACTGTTCACAGTATCACGAATTGGCTGCCGAAGCTTTCTACTTGATAGCCATGGTATATGACAAATTGGGGAAACTAGAGGAAAGGGAGGAAGCATCAGTTTCATTCAAGAAGCATAGCATCGCTCTCGAAAATCCTCAACACGAGGAAGATCCCTTTTTCAATACGTTGTGAATGCAGCACAAATGTAAAGTCTAATGTATTAATAATATATGTAGCATAGAGTTAATCCCATTGTGCTTGGCGTGTAATTTTATTTATCATAATTTTGACTCCGCCAAGATTGATACAGTTAGTAAATTCAATGCATTTTTGTACATCAATTGGTATCTTATATAAAAATCTTAGGTGGTGTTTAGTTTAGTTCATTTTAATTCTGGGAATTAATAGTATTTTAAAAATTATATTAATTATTATATTTAATTTGATAAATTTTGTGTTTGGTTGATAAATGAATTAATGTAAAAAAATTTCTATTTTATTAAAATATATTTAGTCTATTGATTATACATTTTGTTTATATTAGGTTTTTAGAAGGTATATAAGATTTTCGAGTTTTGAAACAGGAATTTCGATTCTCACAATTATGAGAAGCATAGTTCCGTGGGAATTATAATTCCTCTCAATTTCATGAACTAAATATGAGAATTTAATATTTTTGATTAAATTTCGAAAATTTTTGTTTTAATTCCGCGAATCAAATATCAACTTAACGTAATTATGTTGATTAGTAGAATCCCATGTAATACTTTTTTCTTACACTTATTTTCCTTGCAGTTTTTCGTTGTTTTGCATAACTAATGTCACTTTTGTAAACATTGAAATAAGTTTTACTTATCTAATTCAATTTGTTTTAAGTTTAGTAATAAAAAAACTAAATTAACTTTTTCAATAAAAATGGGATTAGAAACTAACAGAAAATAATGAAGTTATATATGCGGTAAAACTATGGGTGGGCAAAAGGTCGGGCCAGGACCAGGCCGGGCCTCTCTTCCCAAAGGGAGGCCTGATCAGGCCAGGCCGGGCCGGCCAGGGCCAGGCCTGCACTGTTCACCTTTTCCTTTCCCTAACCCTATTTTTCTCCTTTTCCTCCTTCCAATCCTCCACAATAAATCACACGCGCACAATCTCTTCTTTCCGATCATCTTCCTCAATCCACCGGCCCTTTTTAGAGCCATAGATTCAACGTATTTGTCCTGATTTCTTATTATTGTTGTGGTTTTGGTTGTTGTTGTTGTTGTGGTGCTGGTGGTGCTTGTTGCCTCCTTTATTTTTCATATTTCAGGCCATGAGGCGAGGGAGAGGAGCGGCGGCGGCATCACCAGGCGCAGTGGTTGAACCAAACGGATCGGCGTCAAGAAATCTTGTAAAAGAGATGAGATATAGAGGCGTTAGGAAACGTCCTTGGGGAAGATTTGCAGCCGAGATCAGAGATCCATGGAAAAAAAAACTCGTATTTGGCTTGGTACGTTTGAAAAAAAACTCCATGGAAAAAGAACATCATACATCCACCGAGACCTACGTCGAGCAGTTTAAGCAGCACCGTGGAGTCGTTCAGTGGACCTAAACCTTTGACCGGCGTTGACCGGACTTTTCAGGCCGGGCTGGGCTTTCGAGCCCGGGCTTTTTGCCCACGCCTAGGTAAAACACATGGAGAATAAATGTGAAATGTATATTATTATTATTTAAGCCACTAATGGAGTTAATGTGAAAGTCAAATTGGTATAACTGGATTATGACTAAGTAATGTAAATATAAAATTACATTACTTTAGAGGCTCCCTCTCATCTCAAGAATACCCCATCAAGTCAGATGTCCTAGTCATCTCAAATTTGACCTAGTCAATTTTAAAGTCACTTTGGACATTTTACAGACGCCTCGGTCACCTCGGGTGTGCCCTAGTCACTTTGGCCAGCACCCTGGTTGTTGAGAATTGGTCCAAATTGAGGTTAAGTAAGAAAGCGATGAAATAAAAATAAGAAAAAAGCTGAAGGGTGGCTGAGTACCAAGCTCCTAGACGCCCATTTAGGGCCCCATGCCCCCCCTGCCCCAGCCACAAAGGCTGAGTGCAGGCGCCCATGTTGTTATTTCAGTTTTTTGGTTTGTTTTTCGGTTAATCTTTGGGTGATACTATGGTTTATAAATAACACACTTTGTAAATAGAATAGCAACTTGTGTGACATCTTTAAGAGTTTTTCTTAGAGGATTTGTGAGCAATCTTGGAGTTTTTGTGTGAATCATTTGGAAGGGTTGTAGAGAACTTGTTCTTGATACACGATATTGATGCATTGAGTTCTCTTAGGCGCTAAGGCTTGTGACATCTGAGTTTTATCTTTCATTTGAATACAAAGAAGTTTGTTCTTTGTTAATCTCTTATTTTTCCTTACATTTTCTTATATTTATTTCATTCTTACTTTCGCGTGCGTGTGTGATTGTATTTGTACCGGTTTGTCTCACGACACTGGTCACCTTGGGGCGCCATGGTCAACACCACAAACGCCCTAATCAACTACCAACGACCAGTTCGAAAGGAAAGTTGGATAAAGCGTTGCAACATGAATGTCATGTCCAGTTAGAGAGAACACTAAGAGTATTTGATATGGCGACTTGAAAAAGGAAGTACGTTTGGGAAGACAGGGTGGCGCCCCAGAGGTAGGAGAGTCGCCATGTCACCCTAAACCCGTTATATTTTGAAATAACTTTTAGAGATGTATGCATATAAGATCCTAAAGTCTCTAAGAACTCAACAAGAGCGTACTCACACTAGGCTACCTATGTGCCACGTAGTCTCCGTGTAACATGGACGCCCTGGGACTTGTGGGGCGGACACATGACAGACAGGGCATAGCTCAAGATACCAACTACAAACAAAATATCTATTATAAATAGCGCACTATGTCTCAAGAACAATGAAGGATTTTTTTGGGAGAGATTTCTCACAGGAGTAATGAAATTTCATTGAGAGATCCATATTTTTTTTTATATCACAGTGACCTATATTTCTTTTACCTAATCTAAAACTACGAGGGAGCCAACTTAGACTAGCATGGCGGCAACAACAAAATCTAAGTGGGAGGATTTCAAACAAAAAAAATGAACGGAGCCGCAACAGGGTGACCGAGCAAGGCGCCAACAAAAGAAGGGTGACCGCCATGTGCCATATGGCGAAAAAAGAAAAAGAAAAAAAGGTGTCACCACATGGCAGCACCATGTGGCACCGTGACCAAAAGAATGGTGGAAGTGGGCAGCGACATGGCACCATGTGGCGACACCACTTAAGCGAGTGGAAATAGGTAACAGTTTAACCTCACGACGGGAGCGATCCGCTCAACACCAAAAAAATACATATATAAATAAAATTTTGCCGTGGAGTCAACATGGGAGCATAGAAGAATTTTTTTTCGATTGGAGCGTCGATACTGCCATAAGGCATTACCATGAAATTGGAGCGACATTAGAGCCCATGACAATATTATGGAGAGGCAAAAGAAAAAGAATAAAATATATTTAGCTCACATGGCGGCACCATGGAGCAAGGCGGCAACAACATGGGAGAATCTAAATAGAATAAAAAAAAATAAAAAATTGGTCGGGGCGGTATTTACCACCGAGCTAGTCAGTAGCAAGGCGTTAGTAACAATATGAGTTAAAAAAAAAATCAATCAAAAATTGCACGGGGGACCAAGTAGGACGCCGGAGAAGGGGGACCACCACATGGCAAGTGTCTACCATGTAGTGGATGTTAAAAAAAAATTTGAGAAAAGGTATCACTGCCACATGGCAGCACCACCCATTGCGGTAATGGAAGTAGGGGGCGGAGAGATGTTCATCTTTATGCCGATTTGCTATTTTTTTCGAAAATAAAATAAAAATAGAGTTGTCAGGCGTTTGTATGAGGTGTTCATCAAGGTAGGCATTTGTATGGAGCACGCATGAAATTGGAGGAGCCAACATATTAGTAATATACACATCCCAAGAGTTGCCACCCGTCTGTGACACTTTCACCACGCTCTCATCAATTGGATTGATATGTTCACCACTACATAAAACTTAATAATGTTTTGCGCTATCTTCAATTCCACAAGTCACCATCTCCCTTGAACCTCGAAAAATGGGTCTTAGGTACTTTGGAGAACCTAAACATGTCACTTTGGCAAGACAGTAAGCTTGGATTCATGGTGTGAAACAGACTATCATTCGGAAGCGACTAAGGCGAAGACACCTTGGAGATTATCATTTGAAAACGGTCGAAGCGGCCTAAATATTATCACTTGGAAGCACCGAAGGCCTTTATTGCTTGAGATGTTGTGCATTTCCAATGCCAAAATGAGAAGATAACAAAAATTATAGTCTAAAAATTACAAATGACTTTGTTTTTATTACAACTAATGTAAAGTTTATCCTATTACAGAGAAATTGTCTTGAAGATAACACGAAGAGGAACAAACGCTTTCAATTAAGAGCCGCCCTACGAGTTAGCCATAGAGAAATATCGTGCAACCTTTTGGGACTACCCCGTAGTTAGCCACGGAGAATACCGTGCCATCATTTGGGACTATCCCGTAGTTAGCCACGGAGAAATACCGTGCAATATTTCGGGACTACCCCGTAGTTAGCCATAGAGAAATATCGTGCAATCATTCCGAACTACCCCGTAGTTAGCCACAGAGAAATACCATGCAATCATTCGGGACTACCCCGTAGTTAGCACGGAGAGATACCGTGCAATAATCACAGGGGGATTATCTCACAGTTAGCCATAGAAAAATACCTTGCAATCATCACGAAGAGAATTGCAAAGCATTTCCAACTCAATAGCTACATATCAGAAAAAACGGTCCATACTAGATTATTTTTAACTATGATTAATGCAAATCGCCCAAGGCGATGAAAAGATTAAAATTTCTGGAAATACTAATTGGTATATAATGTGCAGACACTGGGATGAACAAAATGAATATACAACATGGCGAGTGTGGAGAAAGCAACTACCAACCTTGGAGGCGAAAAGAAGCATGAATTGATACTATAAAGTGAATGTGAGTTGTTAACAATGATAAATGTTGGTGTGCAAGAGTTGTTGTCCAAAGCGAACATAGAAAGAAGAAAATGATATGGGCGAACCATGAAGCATACAAAGCGACTAGCGAAAGTGGAACAAATATGACATGCAGGGCGACCATATAAGACAAGATAAAATGGAGCAAGTTTGTTTTATTAAACTATTGTTATTACAGAGAAAAGTCAAGAACATCAACAAGAGAAGCAATTGCAACATCTGCATAACTAACTCCTAATACTGGTTCCAATCTCGCCTTGTTGGCTTCTAAGTTGGTTGTCTCCACCTCTACACCCTTTAGGGCGCCTTGAAGCTTAGCTACACGACGCTCGGCATCGACAAGCTCTTCGCATAGCGCATCTTTCCATGGCTCAGCGTCTGCAAGGTGTATATGACAAGCTAAGGCGTCAAAGCGAAATGGGGGACTTCATTACCAAGCCGGCCCAAAAGCTTTACGTACTTGGACAAAGCGTTGCCATGGGCCCATGTGCTTTGTATATTTAAACAAAGCATTTTCATGAGCCTAGGGGCTTAGTTTTTTTCATAACAAAACAAAGTGACATGAAGTTGTTCAAGCAGGGTGATTGAGTAGGGCGATGACAATGAGTGTGAGTGGGGCGACAACAAAGGGAGGCCGAGAAAGGCGTGCGGCTGCAAAGGTTTGAGTAAAACTGATTTGGGGAAAAGAAAATTTGAAGCAAATAGGTATGTAAAAAGGCAGTATGTGCAGTGTGTGGAGCACAACAAGCTATGATCCACACAAAGGGTTAATGTTGGTAAAGTGATTTTTATGAGCAAATTGGGTCATTACCCATCCGGTTTAAGCAAGCTCGATACGATAATAAATCAAGTTGGGTCGATAGAAAAGCCCAACCATTATGGCACATGTATTGTTTCAGCCCGTTGGAGGCGCTCTAGTCACTTTAGAGGCTCCCTACTCATCTCAAGAAGACCCCGGTCAAATCAGACGCCCTAGTCATCTCAAATTCTCCCTGGTCTACTTTAAAATTACCCTAGACACTTACAAATGCCTTGGTCACCATGGAGAGCACCCCAGTCACCTCGAGGGCGCCACGTTCACCTCGGGGGCTTGCCGATCACCTTGGCGAACACCCTGGTCACCTTCGGGGTGCCCTGGTCAACACCACAGATGCCGTGATCAACTACCAACGCCCAGTTCGAAAGGGAAGTTGGATAGAGTGTTGCAAAAGGAACACCCTGTCCAGTTAAAGGGAACACTAGAGGTATTTGGCATGACGACTTGATAAAGGGAGTACGTTTGGGGAGATAGGGTGGCGCACCAGAGGTAGGAGAGTCGTCATGTCACCCTAAACACGTTATATTTCGAAAGAACCTTTAGAGGTGTATGCAGATATCATCATAAAGTCTCTAAGTACCTAACAAGAGCGTACACACACTAGGCTACCTATATGCCACGTAATCTCCGTGTAACATGGACGCCCTGGGACTTGTGGGGCGGACACGTGACAGACATGACATAGCTCAAGATACCAACTACAGACAAAATATCTACTGTAAATAGTCCACTATTTCTCAAGAACGATGAGGGATTTTTTGGGGAGATATTTCTTACGGGGGTAATAAAATTTTATTGAGAGACCCATATTTCTTTTACACCATAGTGACCCATATTTCTTTTACCTAGCCTAAAACCATGAGGGAGCCAACTTATAGACTTCAGGGATAGTCAAGCATACATCTCTAGGAGAGCTGTAACTCGCGGTTCTTCTCAGAATACAATCGGTATTTTTCTCTCACCCCCATCGTCCATATTACTCCTGTGACCCAAAACGAATCAATACATTTTCTTTGGTCCCGATAACACCCATACCTGCATAAATCAATTGGTTACCAACAAAAATAAAATAATTATAAAGATAATTACTTTACAAATGATTTAAATATACATATATAGCATGTTGTATCTAAATTGTTTGAAAATTTTTAATTAATATTATTTTGAAATTTAATAATTTATGGATAATTATGAAACTAAATTTAACAAATTTAAAATATAGTCATATTCAAAGCACTAGCACAATTAGTAAATTTAATATTAATTTCTCACAAATAATACACCAATCTCTCATTCATTATCGACTAATTCCATCCATTTTATTAAGAATTAAAAAATAATTTACTATTTATAAACCTTATCATCAAGTTAATCTAAAATTCAAACCAATCCATTATTTATTTCCCCAAAAAGCAAGGACATAAATCCCACACGTTACTCAATTCACAACTCTTACGTAAAAAAGGACAAACCCTACCAACCACGTGTCCATATTCAAACCATCTCTGACCCGTCTCTTCCCTAGTCATCCATCTTCAAATCCGTTTCCCAATCTCCCAAATCCACACCAGGAAAGAAAAAAAACAGGAAATTCACAACGAAAATCAATGGGAAAGCAAAACGAGGTCCTATCAGCACCAACCGCCGCCGCCGAAGCCGCAACGGAATCCTTCAAACTTGTAGGATTCGCAACCTTCGTTCGTTCAAACCCTAATGCTGATCGTTTCAAAATCAA
>JAYMTB010000462.1:0-14185 GCA_036897585.1 Francoa sonchifolia | reverse complement strand
GGGTTTTGAGCTTATTGTCTTCACTCGATTTAGCTGTGTCTCATTTTGTTTTGGATCATGGTGTTTATTGTATGTTAACCAGGTGATTTGATGCAAGCTCTATTATAAGGGATAACTGTAAACTTGTTATGCATTGTAGGTCGAATTTTTCAATGATTTGAAGGGTTGAGTTTAACCGGGTGTGATGGAGCAGGACTCTTGTCATAATGAATGATTTGATTATAGGATGATGAAAAAGGAAGAGGGGAAAACTTATCTAAACTAGTACAGATAATTTATTGTTATTTTTTCACAATGAGAAGGCACATGTAGTTTATATTAGTACTGAAATTTCTAATTGGGTATATATTAGAATAAGGTGTTTGGGTTTTTTAGGAAAAACACTACTACATTGCTGGTATTCTGATCGCTAATCTTTTTTAGGAATTCTGATCGCTAATCTTTTTTTGGAAATAATTACGAACGTCAAAGGTTGTGTATGTTGCTGGGATGCATAACAAAAAATAATCAAGTTATTGATAGTATTTGCTGACGTAACTGGTCATGCACATACTCATCTACATGCGTATGCGTACAAGTATATTCATGTGCGTGTAGTGACACGTGCGTAGGCACATGCTTGTACGGAGATAGATAGAGGCTGCATAGGTTAAATTTTGCCACGTACACCGTTCATTCTATTGATCTTTCTCTTTATATTTATAGGTGGGGTCCAGTACTAGAGCACGCAATGTACAAGAATCGTCAGCGTCTTTACCTTTCTGAACAGGCAAGATAATTTTCTCTCTAACACATTTTGTGAATGAAATCATAATTATTTTAAAGACTAAACGTTCAGTCATTTCCTTATTTTTGTTTCGTCAGTGTAGACTAATTTGAGTGTATTTTCACACAGAAATTTAATAATTACTTATGGCATTGAAGGTATTTGCTTAAGTGAACCTTTCATTAATCTGCCATGGATAATTTTGTTGTACTTTCCCTCACATTATGTGATCTGATATTATGAGTGTGTTATTGTTCCTGCTGTTTCAAATCCTCTTACACTCTTCATTTATTAATTTATCATTGTTTTGTTTACATTTTCTTTTTTAACCAGACTGATGGTAGTGTTCCAAATACACTTGTCATAGCAAACTGTGAAGTTGTTAAACCTAGGATTGCAGCTGCGGAGCACATATCACAGGTGAGGCCATCATGAATAATTGTGTTCTCCCTTCCAGACTGCTTTTGTTAGTTCATTCCCAGTCTCCATTAAGTCATTACCTGATTTATTATATGTGTGGAATTTTAACTGTTTGCTTTTGCAGTTCAACGAAGAAGCACGTTCTCCCTTCGTTAAGAAATACAAAACTATCATCCATCCTGGAGAGGTATAGTGAGATTTCTCAAAATAATTGCCAAAGACTGTTGCTTTTTAAAAGATTTTAGTTTCTATGTAAAAAAAAATTCCTCGCACTCAATCAGACAAGTTTTGTGGTACTGTTGCCAGTTAGAAAGCATCTTAATCCATTGGGATAATAAATGGAATATTCACACAGTCTTGCCAAAGTCAATCAATTAATGGAGTAATTACCTATTTTAGTAAATATATTTGTGGATTTGATATATTAGCAGCATTAGTATTTATTTACAATCAGTCTAAAAGTAAAATGCATTATTTCCATACTTGCTCTCAATGTATTTGTTTCATTGTCCAGTAGAATTATGAATAGATCATTCAGTATTTGTTCTTTCTCTAGTCATTAGAATTTCTTTGAGGCCATACGATTTGGAAGAAATAATTATTTAGCAACCTATCTTTTTTATTTTGCAGGTTAATAGAATCAGGGAACTCCCACAGAACAGTAATATTGTGGCCACACACACTGATTGTCCAGATGTAAGCATTTGTTTTCATTTATTTTCCTTGGACAGTGAATCAAGTATTTGAGGTTTCTTCTTATTACTATTATTTTTGTTTTGAATGTGAATTTCAATATGGATTGATTTCTTGGAGTTTGAAGCAGGTACTCATCTGGAATATTGAAGCTCAAGCAAATCGTCTTCCTGTTTATGGAGCTGCAGATTCTCTTCCAGATCTGGTGTGCCCTATGTAGATTATGGTTTATTTTTCAGTATTTTACATGATTTGTTGTCGTTTTTCTATGTTAATCCTTTAGGTATGTTTTAATTGTATTCCCGAAAGGTTTTCATAGTGTTAGACCAATTACCTCATTATGTTAGTTTATAATACTTCCATTGGTGGTAGTACTGATATTACATAAATTTAACACTGTTTGGTTCTCTAGTAGAGGAGATTAAAAGAAGTAACATATATTAGAATTTTCTCAACATATCTCAAGATTTCCTCTTTCACCAGGCAAATGTCACTCCAATATAGAAAAGTTTGAGCTATCTTTTCGCATAACCAAACAAAAGAAGTTCCACAATTTTTTTTTGTCAATATGGAGTCTAAGTTTTCGTTCATTTTCATTGGTTTATTACTTCTTCTCCTCTCTTTCTACTTGCAGATCCTGACTGGGCATGAAGATATTGCTGAGTTTGCTCTTGCAATGTGCCCAACTGAACCTTTTGTGCTCTCTGGAGGTTTCTCTGCTTTTCATAATTTTTCTTACCTATCAAAGCAAATAATGCACAATATTTCTTGTTGCTTGATTGTGGGGTCATAGTCTGTTTGCAATATCTTTCCTCTATATATATTTCAATATCAGTTTCCTTGCTTGTTGGTAAAATTAAATCAAATTCTTCACATTCTTCAATATTTAATTGAATATACCTTTTAACATATCTTTGACTATCTCAATATTTGATGGCAGGCAGAGACAAGTCAGTGGTTTTGTGGAGTATTCATGATCATATCTCAACTTTGGCAGCAGTACCAGGGTCCTCAAGATCTCCGAGATCTGGTGGCATCAACACTAAACAAGCCAATAAGGTTGGCGGGGGAGATAATAAAGCTATAGATAGTCATTCTGTTGGACCGCGAGGTATATACCTAGGGCACAAGGAAACGGTTGAAGACGTGCAGTTCTGCCCATCAAGGTAATTGAGTTTGGCATGCTGTCTTTACCTAACTTTATGATATACTATTTTGTTGATATTTCTTCTCTTTGTGTTAAAGTGCACAAGAGTTCTGTAGCGTAGGCGATGATTCTTGCCTTATACTATGGGATGCCCGAGCTGGCTCTGCTCCTGTCATCAAGGTCATATTTCTTCTGCTTACGTCTATCAGTTTTCTCTTCTAATCTCTCATTTTGTGATGATACTGGCCTTGTTGAATGAAACTGTTGAGCTGCATTCATTCTGCACAGGAAAGCCTTTCCTTCTGTTTTGTTACTGGGCAGGGAAATATACCAAACATATTGACTAGCTAATTGCTAAATCTGCTACATTTCGTTTCTTTTCATTTGTTGTGTTTCCTCCTGGTTGCTTTAACCGATTACTTTTCCTCGTGAGTTGCTCGTTGATCACATCTGACACCTCTTTGCAATCAAAATTTGCATTTTACGTACACGTGCTTCTTTGACTTTGGTTGCTGTTATATCAGGTTGAGAAAGCTCATAATGCTGATATTCATTGTGTTGATTGGAATCATCATGACGTGAATCTCCTCCTGACAGGGTATTGTTATTCTGGCCTTTGGTCTATACTTTAGCAGTGAGCATTGATGATTCGACCATCTCTCTCTATGGTCTGTCTGTCAAGTCATCTTTCCTAAAGGGGACCATGTCTCCTGAGAAAGGGCCTCCGAATGATTTGCCCTGGCATTGGCTAGAAGGATAGGATTGCGTTGAAACAATGAAATAGCATAAGGGAGCAACTAGAAGAACTATTTCCTTTACTTGCCCCACTCATAAGAGGGAGGAGTATTGCCCGAGTGAAATGAAACTTCTTATTGAACGAGAAAGTTGTTAAGTGATAGTTTCAAGGTTCCTTCTTTTTATGCTCTCGAAAAGGAAGGTATCATAATAAACTAAAGTAAGATAAGATATTCGCTCCCTCGCCAAAGGTATAGGATGACTCGACCTAGTAATTGGATCATGAATCATGATATTGAGTTTATGTTTATACATCTTGTTTCTCCTTTTACCTGGCATTATAATTTCAGTTTCTCTCAAAGTAGTTCATTGATTATTTTGCTCTAATTTACACTGCTTTCTTTTTAGGTCTGCTGATAATTCTGTTTGCATGTTTGACCGTCGAAAACTCACTTCTAAGAAAATTGGAGCACCTATCCATAAATTTGAGGGTCACAGCGCTGCTGTCCTTTGCGTACAGGTACTATGAAAATTTGCTGGTATTATCATAACTTTTCCTCTTTCCTATTATAGTTAAGCGTTACACAAAAACGGGGACCATTTACCTATCTTATATATGACCAATTCATTCTTTTCAGTGGTGTCCAAACAAGTCTTCTGTCTTTGGAAGTTCAGCTGAGGATGGCTTTTTAAACGTCTGGGATCTCGAGAAGGTGTGGAGTAATTCTCACTCTCTCTTTCTCCCGTATGTTGCACAACCCTAGGACAATACAGATATTGCCTGCGTGGGTATAATTTATTTGATTTATTTTTCGTATCACATATATAATTAAACCGTATTCCAGATGACAAAACTGTCTTCTCTTGGAGTGGATACACCAACTTCTCCTCCAGGCTTATTCTTCCGGCATGCTGGGCATAGGTAATACTGCTTTCACATTTGTGTATATAAAATTCAAGAAATTACTGCGATCTTCCTTTTCAATGTTTCCTTTTCATGTAGGGACAAGGTTATAGACTTCCATTGGGACACATCCGATCCTTGGACAATTGTTAGTGTTTCTGCCGATTGTGAAAGAACTGGTGGAGGTGGCACACTACAGGTAATGACAATTTCTTCTAGTATTCTAGTCGGAGATATTGTTTAATCCCAGTTTGTGATGCTAATATTTCCAGGAAATAACAATTCAGCTCACATGTGCATTCAAAACCTGTTCAATCTTACCCTTATTGTCATTTTCGTGCAGATATGGCGAATGCTTGATATGATCTACAGATCCGAGGAGGAAGTCTTAGCCGAGCTGGAAAAGTACAAATCAAATATACTCTCACCTCTTTCTCTCGATGACTAAATTACCCGATGCATTCGTCTTCCATACTTCTTGTAAGCAATTTCTCTATGGTCAATTCATAGAGTTGTTATTGTTTGTAAGTTATGTAGTTTCACAAACAAATTCCGGGATTTAAATTTCGCAGACTTCAAAACCTTTCATGCATGTAATAATACAGCTCTGAATCTTTTTAGGGTCAAACATAACTCAGTATAATATGTCAATGTAATAGATACTCCATATAACCGGAATTTTTTATTTACTGAAATTATGGAAATTTATTAGGATTTATGCAATTTATAAATATATAAAGAATTTATTTGAAAAAAAAAATATTGTGTGTGGAAATAGCAAAAACTGAGTGTGGAAGTAGCGAAAACAAGAGTGGCAATAGCAGAAAAATGAATAATTTATCCGTGTACAAAAAAGATGACATTTTTCCGTCAACTGTAAATTTTTCACTTTCTCTCTCTCTCTCTGAATCGAAGAAGAACGAAGAAGAAGAAGATGATGATGATTGGCGGTGGCGCCATCTCTGTTTGGAGGGCAACAACTCTCTTCTTCGCTTTCCTCTTAATTTCGTCTGCGCACTCCTTTTACCTCCCTGGTGTTGCTCCTCGCGATTTCCAAAGGGTAAGATCGATAATCGATCTTAGCTTTATTAGTTTTATGATAATTTGTTGCTATTTTTGTTTGGTTAAGTGGTTTTTGTTTTGGGTTTGTTTCGATCTAGGGTTTTGAGCTTGATCTGTTCAGTTTATTCCTAAATTAGAAAGATCTGGACTGTTATCTACTGTGTTATATGATTTGGTTGAATTAGATCTAGGGTTTTTGAAGTTGAGCATGTGATTTTGTCTTTGGTATATTCGGTTACTTTCTGAATTCCGATTTTTAGTTGCTTTGGTTCCTGAATTGTTGTGAAAATCTTATTTATGTCCGATTTATGGGCTCATTTTGGTGCAATAATTGATTTTTACAGTTTGGGTATCCTTTGAAAATTGAATTGTGTAGAATTTAGAAATATTGTTGTGCAATGGGACCCTTTTTTTCTGAAACGGCAAATTATAGGCGCATCTAGTAGTACAAATATAGAATGATGGCATTTCTTGAAATCTATGATATATCCAGTGTTACTTAGAAATCCAAAAACATTTTGGGCAAATGTCCTCAAAAATGGAAGCTTTTGGTTTATCCAATTTGTAGATCTTGTAGCCCTTTTGTTTCAAAAGTCAAATGCACCGAGCTGAATTACTCACTTTGTTTTGGTCCTTGATACTTGTTCCTATTACTTTAACCTGCTGGTTATTGATGTGTGTCTCTTGGTTCTCCATTCTCTGCATAGGGTGACGCTCTTCCAGTCAAAGTGAACAAGTTGTCGTCTACAAAGACACAACTTCCATATGACTACTATTACTTAAAATATTGTAAGCCCTCCAAAATTGTGAACAGTGCTGAAAATTTGGGGGAGGTTCTTCGAGGTGACCGCATCGAGAATTCCATTTATACAGTAAGCGCATATTATCTTTTCCAATTTTGTCTGCTGGTTGCTGGTCTGAATTTTGGACATAAATTATTTACACTTTATGGATGTCATATGTTACTTTGTTTCTGGGAAACTCAATTTATGAATTCTACTGCAGTTTGAAATGGAGGAGGATCAATCATGCAAAGTGGCCTGTCGAGTAAATCTTGATGCTGATTCTGCAAAGAATTTTAGGGAAAAGATTGATGATGAATATCGAGTTAACATGTGAGTAATGATGTCATCCCTATTTAGGTTGTGAATTCAGCTCTTATAATACCTTATTGATGTATACAATGATAAGTTTTACATTCTTGTCCACTTACACTGAAATCTCTGAAATGGACTTGCAGGATCCTAGACAACCTTCCAGTTGCTGTTCTTAGACAAAGAAGGGATGGAAGTCAATCAACAACATATGAACATGGTTATCGTGTTGGGTTTAAAGGAAATTATGCAGGGGTAGGTTTGAACCGGCAAATTGTGTTTTAGGTCTATCAGTGTTTTTGTTTTTCATGCAGTGTTATTCATACTATACAGAGCAAAGAGGAGAAATACTTTATCAATAATCACTTGAGCTTTAGAGTCATGTTTCACAAGGACCAAGAGACCAATTATGCTCGGATAGTTGGCTTTGAGGTTACGCCAAACAGGTCTTGTGTTTCTTCTGCTATAATTTTTGTTTTGAACCGAGTGATCAGTTGGTGTATTTTAGGATATCATTGTGGTGGACATTCAATGCGGAGCAAGTAATATTAGCTGATCTTTCAAATTTTCGAACTAGGTGATATGGTATTAAATGAGAAATAATAGAAATTTAAATAATTTGATTTTCAAATGGTTAATGGTCTTTTAAAGATCCATATGTTGCACATGTGTAAATTATGTTATTAGTATGTAGGATTTTGAAGAGTTGCGAATAATATGAATCATAATGACAAGGGATTAGATGAATATCTTCTTTGTATTTTTTCTTCTAATATGGCTCTTCCAAACAGTATCAATCATGAATATAAGGAGTTTCCTCAGCTGACAACATGCAATGCCAACACCAAGAATTTAATTCAAGGTAATGCTGTCCCACAAGAGGTTGACAAAGGCAAAGAGATTGTGTTTACTTATGATGTCACTTTCAAGGTACTCTTTTGTTGCACCTTTGGATGCTTCTTCCTTCACCTATTTTGCATTTTTTTTTAACTTGATCCTGTCATTTTTACAGGAAAGTGATATCAAATGGGCATCTCGTTGGGACACATACCTCCTCATGAATGATGATCAAATCCACTGGTTCTCCATCATAAATTCCCTGATGATTGTCCTCTTCCTTTCTGGTATGGTTGCCATGATCATGATGAGAACACTCTACAGAGATATTGCAAACTATAATCAGTTGGAAACTCAAGATGAGGCTCAAGAAGAAACAGGATGGAAACTTGTCCATGGAGATGTTTTTAGGCCGCCGATAAACTCTGGTTTACTTTGTGTTTATGTTGGTACAGGGGTTCAGCTATTTATGATGACACTTGTAACTATGCTATTTGCTTTGCTGGGTTTCTTATCTCCTTCCAACCGTGGGGGGCTTATGACTGCTATGGTTCTCTTGTGGGTATTCATGGGCTTATTTGCTGGTTACTCTTCAGCACGTTTGTACAAAATGTTGAAGGGCACTGAGTGGAAAAAGAATACCTTGAAAACTGCATTCATGTTTCCAGGTATTCTTTTTGCATTCTTCTTTGTGCTGAATGCCTTAATTTGGGGGGAGCAATCTTCTGGCGCAGTACCCTTTGGGACAATGTTTGCGCTGGTCTGCTTATGGTTTGGCATATCAGTTCCCTTGGTCTTTGTGGGTAGTTACTTGGGTTTCAAAAAGTCAGCCATTGAAGACCCAGTGAAGACAAATAAGATTCCACGCCAGGTGCCAGAGCAGGCATGGTACATGACGCCATCCTTCTCCATACTCATTGGAGGCATCCTTCCGTTTGGAGCTGTTTTCATTGAGCTCTTCTTCATCTTGACATCCATATGGCTGAACCAGTTCTATTACATATTCGGCTTCCTTTTCATAGTGTTTGTTATCCTTCTGATCACTTGCGCGGAGATAACAATCGTGCTCTGCTACTTCCAGTTGTGCAGTGAAGACTACAACTGGTGGTGGAGATCTTACTTGACTGCTGGTTCATCTGCTCTGTACCTTTTCCTTTATTCAGTATTCTACTTTTTCACGAAGTTAGAAATTACGAAGCTGGTTTCGGGCATGCTTTACTTTGGGTATATGACAATTGTCTCATACGCATTCTTTGTCCTGACGGGAACAATTGGCTTCTATGCATGCTTCTGGTTTGTTCGGAAGATTTACTCCTCTGTAAAAATCGACTGATCTGAAGATGCTGAAAGTAAGGTTTTTACGAAGCTCAGATACAAGAGAGGGTAGCAGAAGGTGTCAAATTTTCCAAGCCTTTTTCTGCTTTTGTTGCACGAAATAGTTGAGTCAGGATGATATCGTGTTTTCTTTAAGTCATATATCATTTTGCGAATAGTAGTGTAGACTTTGTGATTTCTTTCGTTCACGTCCATCTAAATGTTATGAACTGTACCTTTACTATCTCCGAACAGAAAAATGTAACCTTTATTTTTTCGTTATGTTAATCGCTTAAGCTATATTAAGATCCTATCTGATTTTGGAGCAATGTGTTCATACTAGTCCTTACTAATTTTGTTGTGTTTTATGTTCTTAGATGTTATATGTTGCATTTCGAGTAAGACATCGACAACACAGATGAGGCAACAGTGAGGACATTGGCAGCGGAACTCTGAAAGATGATTTATAGAACTGAAAACATATAATGTAAAACTATGAATTTTCATTCACAAATTCTCTTAATTGAGTTTATCATTCTCCATAAGACAGCATAAAAGCTACAAAGATTCACTATGCTAATCAACATACAAGTAACTTAAATAAAAAATCAACATATACCTAGGTGTCAGTTGAAGAAATATAAGCCAGTGCCATCCTTTATGTCAAGATTTAGACTGGAAAATACGACATAAAACACAATAGGCTTCTAAAATTGAAATCCCACCAAGCACTCTAAATGAATATCAATAGTAATATGAATGATCAGTCTGGCTATACTGAAATAAATCTACCTCTCTTTACGAGTACGTTTTCCTTTTACCTTTCCGTTCTGTGAACCTCCACCTTGGACCTCAATCAGACATTTATGTGCTACGTCTTTAAGTTCAATGAATAAATCCTTGTCTCGCTGATGCATCCCATTCATTGGGATTGTATCGGCAATTTTTACAATTTCTCTCATAGCAGCAATTTTGCTCAGATACTCTGATGCAAGAGATTTAGGTCTTTCTACAAATACACGAGTGATTCTCAGGTACCACGCCATATATTTTCTTTCATCTACACCATCATCGCCTTTCACAAAATTTTGCTTACGTACCGACCATTCATGAATCTCTTCTTCCATTTTCTTTGACAAGTCTATCCCCCCTGTACCAAGTTTTTCTCTCTTACTTGACGATTCTTTACCCATACGATTCTTTCTCTCCCATCGCAGCACATCATCTGGGATTGGTTGACGCATGCCAAATTGCCTCGTGCAACGATCTGGTAGATGTCTTTCTGCCTTTTCGAAGCAAATCAACATTGTCTTTGATGTCCCTAGAATCAAGCTCCTTTTGATGCCTTCGGGTATCAATGTACCAACATCCATTTCTCTGTATGGAAGCCACTCGACATCATCTGGTTGCATCAAGTCCAGTGCCTTGCGGTAAAGTAATAAGTTACTTTTCTTTCGTGGACCACTGTGTTCTCCTTTCCACCACCGGAAAACAAATGGAAAGCAATGTTCTTCATTGGGCCTCGGTCTGCCAATATTAAGGTAAAAGTTACTCCAACACTGCAGCAGTGTCAAGCTGCCACTGGTAGTACTTTTTTGAGATTTAAGGGAAGCTTTCGATAGAGCTCTATACAAGAAGGCCAATGCCGCTGCACCCCAGGCATAATTCCCTGCCTTTTCAAAATCTTCAAACAACTGTAGGTACATGGTCGGGACTTTGTTGCCACTAGTTGTAGCAAATATGGTGCTGCCGGCGATATAGAGAAGGTAAGCACGAGTATGTTGCTCAATCTCTTCAGTCGAAGCATCTTCAGGACATTGAGAAAAAGATTCTTTCAACCAGCTAAGCTTCACCATTCCTTTATCATCAAGTTCCTGTGGTACTTTCCCAAGAAGCCTTTCGCAAATTTTATGAGACTGACCTACTAAGCCTATCACTGGTTCTCCATCAATAGCTAGTCCAAGGATAAGTGCAACATCTTTGAGAGTTATAGTCATTTCTCCCACTCTGAAATGAAAAGTATTGGTTTCACCCCTCCATCTCTCAATAAGAGCACTGATGAGTGGTTTGTCTAACGCAACAGAGGGAATCAATCTAAAGTACCCAAACCCAGCCTTTTCTACCAATACAATCTGCTTCTGTGTAAGTCTCCATTCATCAAGCTTTGTAGTGTGTTCATGACATCTAAGAACGCCACGCTCCTGGCCTTCCCAAACTGCTTGTGAGATATGATTGACGTGATTATAAAGTACATAAGCATCTATTGGACCCGGATTATCGTTTGTATTAGGGTCTACAGTATCCGAATTGTTGGTTTCACAAGAGTCCATCATCACTGCACAAGCCCAAAAAGAACAACAAACAAAGACTTAAACAAGATCGTAGTTGAATGACAAGCTAAGTTTGTTTTCAGAAAATCTGAAGGCCAAGAGCGTCAAGCTACAAAACATCATGAGACAACAAAATTCCACTAATACCAACTACATAGATTATTCATGGCACTACTAAATCAAATCGCAATAAATGGCAGCCTTAAGAGGCTTTATTCATAATTCTAGCTCCAAACTAATGAAAAAACGAACAGGACAAAGTGGCTCAAAATTCTAAATTTATGAAAACCCTAATTTCAATTTCTAGAACTTTTCCCTCCATTCCTAATACAGCAAAAATCAATTCTAATCACAGATTCCACACACTAAACACAAATTTATTGCTTCGAGTTCATCACTTTACAAATCAACACTATTCAAATTTCAATAAAACATAAACACACCATCATATTCACCAAATAATTCAAAACTATACCTCTATTTCACACCATGAAAATAACGCCAATAATCAACGAAAATCACTCAATGAAATTGTCAAAATCCATCACACAATTCACTCCAATCAAATTATCGATTCATGCATTGAAATTAACCACTAAATGCGCATCGATTTGGTGAATCAATCACTTCGTCTTCTTCACCAGATTCATGAAACTGAAAACCCTAGAGAGTTCCTCGAACGACTTATCGTTATCTGCAAAACGCTTTTATGTTCTCTGTACTGGTCTTCCTTTGATATTACTAAACGACCTGTCGTCTTTATTGATACATAACGACATGTCGTTTATTTACTTGATTACAGCTAATAGAAAACCGCAACGTGTCATCACGTTAGAGAGAGAAAAATGTCGGTGACGTAATTGACTGTGACTTTAACGTGGGTAAGACTAACATCAATTAATTAGTATTAATAATTAATAAGTTAAACATTAAAGAGTAATTAATAACTTAGAAGGGTCAATTACATTTTGTACCCTGTAGTCAGCTCAATTTACAAAAACTCCTTATCAAAGTTTTTTTTTTTTAGACTTAATTCCAATGTAATTTTCAATTTTTGCAAATTCACAATTTCACCGTATTGCTAACAATTAATCCAAGTGTTATTAAAAATAAAAAAACCCAATTATTTATTTTACCATTTTAGTTTTTTTTTATTATTATTAATAAAATATGCAATTTTTATAGATTTTTTAAAAATATCATCTTTGACTAAAGGTCACAAAATTCCCCTAAAAACCAAAGCAAAAAAGGTACTAAAAATAATTTATAAATATCTTTTGTTGTATGGTGAAACGTACCACACAACAACATGTTTATCTGAAAGCACATATATAACTAAAAAAACAGACATGTGCAAACATCTAACACATATACAACTCTAAATATCTAACAAACCATTTAGTATTCAGACTATAAAGAAAATAAATTAGAAATAAATTATTCGGTTAAATTTTGCACTGATCACCGGAGAAATAAGAATGTGCAAAAATTTGAAACCCCATCAAATATAAGTATGTAAATCGAATTAATTACACGGTGTAAATTATAATCAACTCAGGCAATTATTTGTAAATTAAGCTAATTAGAGGGGTCGAAAAGTAATTAACCCATTAAGGTTTTTGTAAATTGAGCTTATTATAGGGGGCGAAGTATAATTAACTCATGTAAGCTTTTGTAAATTAAGCTAATTAGAGGGGTCGAAATAGAGTTAACCCTTTGGTAAGCATCACTGCAATGTCTGAGAGAAGGTGAAATTTTCTCTCTCTAGAAAAAGCTTACATTTTTAAGCAAATTGTCTCTCTCTAGACCCATCTCTGAATAACGCCGTTAGACTCGGTCTATCCCAACGCTTTGATCTTTACACCGCACACCAATCCTTACCCTTTTCGTTTTTATCATCTCCCTTTTCCCCTTTTTTCTCTAGGGTTTTGATTTTCTTTGGTAATCGTGACTTTCAGTTCTATGATGAAGAATCAAATGTTGCCGCCTGGATTGGTGTCTAATCTTCAAGATGTGCTTCGGAATAGGAAAGAAGATCAAGCGAATGATGTTTCTACTTCTGATTCTGATGCTGTCAAGATTGATGAAGAGGAGTGTTTGAAACCGATTGTTTTGGTTACTAATGGTGATGGAATTGAGTGTCCTGGTATTACTTTTCTTGTTGAAGGTTTGGTTCGTGAAGGTCTTTATAATGTTCATGTCTGCGCTCCTCAGTTGTGGGTTTGCTTTCATTTTTGTTGATTTTGTGGTTTGATATGTCTAATTTGTGATGCATTTTGAGTGTTTGATTTGTTGTGTTTAGGGATAAATCAGTTTCGGGTCATTCGGTTACGCTTGGAGAAACAGTTGCTGTGACTTCTGTTGATATCAATGGTGCTACTGCTTTTGAAGTTTGTGGTATGACCACATTTCAGCTTTTAGTTTGCCTATTTAGTTATTGTCAAAATATGTTAAAATATGATTTACCTTAACTTGATTTAGTAATGTCAGAATGCTCCAAATAAATGGTTATCGTGTCTTTTACATGGGTGTTAGCTTACAGTGTGGATTTTGTAAATTTGATGTTGCTATTGTGTCTTTCCGTTTCCATTATGTGTAGAAACTATTGGTTCGATGAGAAAGTTATGCTCTTTTGTTGTTGAGAGTGGCATCACGAGTAATAGGCTTTGATGATGATTGTTTATTGATACTCAGGGACTCCAGTGGATTGTGTTTCATTATCATTATCGGGGGCTCTATTTTCTTGGTCGAAGCCTGTGCTGGTTAGTATTTCTGTGCTGTCATTAACAAGATTATGCATAGACTTTGGTAATAATCATTTTTGAGAATTTTAACGTGATATGATTTTGCAGGTTGTCAGTGGTATTAACCAGGGATCAAGCT
>JAYMTB010000461.1:0-14193 GCA_036897585.1 Francoa sonchifolia | reverse complement strand
TTTGATTTTTTTTTTTGGGCTACAGTATTTTTAATACATACCCGATACGTAACATAACTATAGCCGTAACATAAAATTGAAATTCAAAATTTACGCTACGGCTACAGTAGTTATGTTACGTATCAGTTATGTATCAAAAAAACTGTAGTCGTAACAAAATTTGGAATTTAAATTATGTTACGTATCGGTTACGGCTACAGTGGTTTATGTTACGGCTACAGTATTTGTTTGTTACGTATCGTGCGAAATTACAAGTTTACCCTTCTCATTAAAATAACCATGGTTTACTTTTTTTCGAGTTTTGGGACACGTGTGTCAATATATTATTCGTTACCAATCAATACCAAACCCTTAAAAAAAATATTTAAAAAAGAAAATAATAATAATAAAATATTAGATAGTTGACCGGTCATGCAACTGTTTCTCCAAGTTTTGGTACCCTTATAAATAAGCCCTTTTTTTTTTATAATTCTTATTATGCATTTTTCCCCCTCTAAAGAATTAAGTGAATTTAGTTCCAAGAAAGTGGAACCAAATCACTTCAATACAACATGGAAGAAAAGCAACTCCAACCATCGAAATGTTCAAGAAGATCCTAATAATGTACAGCCAATGGATGATCCTGTTGATGAAAACCTAGAACAGGACCCACCGGAAGATCCTAATGATGTAATGGCATTGGATGATCCTGTCCTAGAACAAGGCCCACCGGAAGATCCTAATAGTGGAATGTCATTGGATGATCTTAAGGATGATAGTGATGAAGAGATGGCACTTGAATTAAAGAAGTTTCTAGAACAAGATGACAACATCCTGTCAATGGATGATCTTTTTGATGTAAACCTAGAACAAGATCCACCAGAAGATCTTGATGATGCACTAACATTGGACGATCTTGATAGTGAAATCAACCCCAACATCAACCCACCGGAAAATCGTAACGATGTACTGTCAATGGATGATCTTGTTGATAAAGACCTAGAACAAAGGCCACTGGAAGATCCTAACAAAGGACTGTCATTGAATGATGATGATGATGAAACTCCGGCACTTAAATTAGGGAAGAATCTAGAAGAAGATGACAACAGAAACCCACCGGAATTCCCACCTGTACCGGGGCTAAACGGAATGATAGGAAAGCACAGCAAGCCATTTAGGAAACTGTTGTCAGAAGGCGATATGGATACTGATTGTGGTTTGATTATCACTCAAAATGATGTTGAAAGATGTATCATGCCATTGGTGAGTGAAGAGGATAATTTATCGCAAGGAGTTGGTGTGAATGTGTATGATTTGGAGGGTAATGTATATTTGATGAAGCTCAAGAAAAGGAGCACAAGTAGTGTTGAAGATGTTATGACAAATTGGGTTGAATTCTGCCAACATCACCATTTGCTTGCAAATCAACATGTTATTACTGTTTGGGCTTTTCGACACGCTGGAAACGGGAAATTATGTTTCCTTATTTCATCCCAGAGACAAAGGTAAGAAAATACTATTAAGGTTAGATGAGGTTTATACAAATCTGTTATTTTTCGGTTTTTTCATATTTCTAAGCCAATAAATGCTATATACAATGATTTGATTTTTGTTGATTCAATACTTCAATTATCCATTACTTCATACATTTGGGTTTTAATTACTATGATTTGAACTTTCAAACAAATCTTTATTGGGTTAATTGAATTTTGGAAAGATCCAAAAATCCCAGCTCTCATCAACTCAAAACCCAAGCCCAATTCCAAGCTGAAATCCAACCCCAATTCAAAACCCAAAACCAATCCTAATTAACAGTCTAAGCTCAATTTCAACTGAAAACCCAAGCCCAATTCAATACAAAGCCCAAGCCAATTTATATTCAAAGGCTAAGAAATCGCATTAGTTTAATTTGTTAATCATAAGATTCAATCTCACAACTACCAAACAATTTGGACCTAATTTAAAGTCCAATCCCAGTTCGAAGCCCGATATTAACAGGTTGCACAAGATAGTGGACCGGATCCGGATCACTACAAATAGTGCAATGAGATTAGTTGGATTACAGTGTTAAAGTTACGTGCTACATTCCGGAGCACGAGTGAAAACCACCTTTAGAACCTGTAGAACTAAGTACTACAATAGGAGCTACCTCTAAATTCTTCAAGCTGACAATGGAGAGAAAGATGATAACTGGAGGCAGGGTGGTTCAAGCAAGCTCATCAACATCCATTATCCCACTGAGGTAACTTCTTAACATCTCCTTATTATTCTTGTTTTTCTTGCTTTCATTTTCATTTTGTTACACACCTAATTAATTAACACAACAACTAAAATTTGTGTGTCCAACTCAAACTCCAATTCAATTTCAAGCCCAATCCAAATTCAAAGCCCAAGGTAGAAGTCCAAGCCCAATCCCAATTCAAAACCCAAGCCCAATTCAAGGCCAAGTAACCTTACAAATAAGGCCCTGGATATTATAATTCTTGTTATGCATTATTCCCTTAAAAGAATTGTGAATTTAGCTCCAAGAAAGTGGTAAGAAATCACTTGAATCCAACATGGAAGAAAGCAACTCCAACCATCAAAATGTTGAAGAAGATCCTTATAATTATGGAATGTCATTGGATGATTTTGATGGTGCGATCAACTCCAACCATCATCATCCTAATAATGGACTATCATGGGATCATCTTAATAATATTGCAGTCAACCCCAACCATCCTAATGTTCAAGAAAATCCTAATAATGTTGAAAAGATTCCAGAAGAAGATGACAACAACAACCTACAGAGATTCCCACAGGTACGGTGGCTAAACGGAATGACAGGACACTGCAGTGAGCCATTTTGGAAACAGTTAACAACATCGGATGTTCAATCTAGTTTGTTTATAACGCGATGTCATGTTGAAAGTCGTATCAAGCCATTGTTGAAGGAAGGTGAAGATTTATGAATAGGAGTTTCTGTGGATGTTTATGATATGGAGGGGAATGTATTTCGAATGATGATAAAGGCAAGAAAGAATGGTACTTTTCTTTCTGGAAACTGGAATAAGTTCTGCCAACATCACCAATTGGTTGGATACCAACATCTTATTAGTGGTCGGGTTTTTGGACACGTTGAAAATGGGAAATTATGTCTCCTTATTAGAAAATCCAAGGGACAATGGTGAAAAAGAATTCAAGAAAATATTATTAAGGTTAGATTTAGGTAGGTTCATAAAAATCTAGTATTTTTAAGCCAATAAATGTTATGTAGAATGATTTGAATTTTCTTTGGTTCAATAGATTGAAGTTGAGTTTATCGATTATTTGATATATGTGGGTTTTACGTACTAAATCTTGATTACCAAGATCATACAATTGATGCCACTTTAAGATTTATTTTTGTTTGGAAAGGTGAGAAAAAAGAAAATAGAAAAGCATCCCAATTGGATAGTTTTTGCATATGTAGGTACTATAAATTCATACAAATTTTTAATACGTTTCGGTTTTTTATTATGATCCATTGAGATTAGCATTAAACATATAATTTAATTTGATCGAGCTTTTTTGTCACCTTTATCTTTCAATTTTAGTTCCTACTTTTTTGGGTGGATAACTAATTGTCAAATTTTATCTTTTATGACTTGAAAGTGTCTATCAAAAGAGATTAATCAACACAATACAGGTTAGATTAGGAACGTAGATATCTTAGGTAACTACTTTCTAGTATAATGTCGATGAAATCTATGAATTCATGTTCGGGTTTTGATACATCTAAGCCAGTAAATGCTAAATTTCATTGAAAGTAGAAAACAGAAATTCATTTTACAATATTACGTATGTATATACAGAAGTGGAAAAAATACACAAATCACGTAAAATTATTCTATAAGTTCATCATCTCTCCATTGATTTAACTGAGTAGATGCATAATTAAGCAATGCAGACATCAAAATGAGACTTTTCTTCCAATAATAACATGAATCGGGGCACAAAAAGAATCATGGGATTGTGCGAAAATACGTACCTGCAACTGGCGACGCTTCTTCTTCTGTTGTTTTCGTGATCCTCGATTTTAATGTCATACAAGGCAAGAATGATCTCAAAAGAAGAAGAGAATTCCTACAGGGGAAAGTATGCGAAAAGCATATGGATGATTGTTCGTCCTTCTACCAGTCATCAAGCCATTCAGGAGAGCTGAGTTCTTCGGCATTATGAGATGGCAAAACTAGTCGCCTAGTGCACTCCTCAGGATGACTTTCCAAATGTTGAGTTATACGAGAGGTGATCTCATGTGGAACAGGAAAGCTACAATCTCTAATCCCATTCCAATCAACACCACTAAACCATGGATGACTTTTGACGGAGTCAAGACCTTGGCTTCCCAGTCTTTCGTTTTCATCAACTTCAAGTAACTGAACATATTACTTATATGAATCAGAATATGTTTGGGGAATTTCTTATTGGAGGAAAGAGAAAACATTACATCAAAAAGAAAGAAGTGATGACCTTGGTTATGAGATCGACAGCTTCAGAGCTGAAAGTCTGTGGAAGAGTGAACTGTCCTTTTGCAATCTTTGCAAATATATCAAGCTCACTTTCTCTCCATGATCCAAATGGCATTTCACAATGTAGCATGAAATAGATTAAGACGCCAAGGGCCCACCTGCAATATTTTGTAAACAAATTTAGGGTTCTTGTTGCATGAGGAGGGCAATGTGTGTATGTTCGAAATAAGATGAAAGCTTTAAAATGAAGCAATACATAGGAAATGAGAATGTATATACAAAATGGCAACCTATAGAAGCAGAATTTAAGCTGGATGGACACAGTGGAAAAATTCAAAATCAATAACACCTGATATATTTAGAACATATTCTCTGTAAGAGTGAGTGTTATGCCATATCATGTTCAATCTGTTTGTAGCTATTGTCATACTAGCATTGTTGCTATGCAAATATGATTGTTAATATGATAACCAACCGGTAAAGGAAAGGTACAGATGAGAGCAGCAGCACTACCCCCATAAACAACATATAACCCAACAGCACAATTGATGAAATTCTACTATTCTTTCCTCTCATATAATATGTAATTAGATGTAAACAACTACATATGTTCCTTACACGTTTCTGAATGTTTCAACAGAAATCATGCACTATGAGTATCTGATTATTGCATTACAATGTCTTGTCATGATGTAATCTTAAATGATTTTTCCTCCTTTTTTTTGGGTTTTAATAGGCATTTCTTAGTCAATAGATGTTTAAGTTATAGGTTGAGTATGTATGCTATCTATAAAACAAATGCATATTTACCAGTCAGCCTGTAAGCCGTGGCCTTTTCCCTGAACTATCTCTGGAGCTAACAAGTCTGCCATTCCACATATTGTGAATGTTCTCTCTCCAGATAACTTCTTCCCAAATCTGAAGTCTACTAGCTACAACATGACAAGACATAGTAAGAGAAACTGACAAAAGTTTTATACTAACTATTATTCAACTATGTTATGTAAAGTTGCAGTTATTTTGATGCAGAACTGCAGATAAGCCAATACAGTATAAAGATGTGTTAGCAACAACCTTTAGATGCCCTCTTTGGTCAAGCATCAAAACATCAGGAGAAACACCTCTGTAGAGGATGCCATTCTGAAATTGAAGGAAATAAAGTAAACAAAAAGAGAATTTATTGGTTGTATATGATGATAAAATACTTGAAGGCGGCACAAAAAACACTTTCAAGAGCCACATCAGACCTTGTGTAAATCTTCTAAAGCAAGGACTACAGACGCAGCACAGAATCGTGCACAGGATTCATCAAGTGGAGAGATAAGTATCGAGGACAAAGGGCAAGCAAGGCATGTATTCAGCAGTATGCCAGCATGTGTCTGATCAGCACAAGTGCATAGAACCTGCGGGATACAAGCAGAAGAGCACATACTCTTTAAAAGATTTTTCTCTTTTAAAACTTGTGTCTCCTTCCCAAGAGTTTTGACATCCTGTTTTGAGAACCTTTTCAAGCTAAGCAAATTCTCTGATAGTGAAAGAAATTCAAAAAGAATAATTTATCAGTACACTTTTGCTCGACTGAAAACAGTTCTGTAGCATAGTACATGCATCTTAGCTTATGAAGCATGGTTATGTATCTCTCTAATCACACACGTGTAGTCATATATAATATATGAGTGTTGACGAACCCATGGTATGCTATTAGATTATGTCCGCTTTCACCTAATACAAAAATGCTAGTCTTTTAGTTGATTCAATGTGAATCACATAGTTAACCCAGATTTACGCCGTACTCACCCGATAGTAAACTCCCAAATACAAACCACTCATATTTGGTGTCCTGGCCTAATTCTCAACCCACAACACATGAAGTTTTTCAAGCAAATTAGAGTCCACACAGTAGAATATTGGTTGGGTCTAAAACCATTTGAGACAAGACAATCCAAACCTCCTATGATAAAATATCGAACTCTTTCCTCAATAACTGAATGCAAAAAAATTGTGGTCGGTTCAATGAAATCACTTATATAGCCCCGATCTACCAAGTACTCACCCGGTTTTGCAAATATAATCATACTTAGGCCTGGGGTATTATAATATGTATTTTCATAAATGCATATACATAATCCATGGAATAAGATCAAGACCAACCTGACTCTTTTAAAAGTACAAGCCCAATCTCACTGCAATCAGTTGAATGCAAACATGTTCTCCACTCCTGGACAAAAAACATGCCAATTAGAAGCACTTCTCTTTTTATAATAAGATCTCCCCCATATAACAGTCTTTCACCCTTACCAAATCAGAGAGTTGAACTTTAGCAAAAGTAGAAGGATCAATACTATTAACAGATTCCTTTGTAAGATCTGACGAATACCCCCTTGACCTATATAGTATCATTCACAGTAACAAAGATATGTAAGACTTCTGATTGTTACAGATATAAACGGAATTAAAAACTTGAAGGAGAAAGGAATTTTCAATATTATTAATCCAGCACTGCTGCATACTTATGATCATCTTGTGAAAGTTTCGCCAAAGGGCCAACAACTGAATCAAACTTTTCCTTTGTTAAAATAGCACATACGACATCACCTACTGCAACTGCATTTAAGGAAGCAATTTCTTCACCCAGAAGTGCCCATTCACCAAAATAGCTTCCCTCCGCCTTCTCCAAGGAAACACCTTCATTTTCCTGAGTATTATCCTCCAGTTGTTGATTCTCACACTTAAGGCTGCAAACATTTGGATTGTTCATTAGGTCCGAGTCAAAGGTAATTTTCACTTGTCCCTTCTGGATAATGTACAATGCAAAGAGGCCCTCGTTCTACAAATACAATAGAAAGATGTATAAGAAAAAAGAATGAAGTCTTGGGAATATATTCTTATGGGAGAATCTTCACCTTGTTAACTATTATCTGCTGATCTGAGAAGGAAACTTCAGAAAGGGAATCCGCAATTTGACTCAGCTGTAAGATGGTCAATCTCGAGAGAAGATCTACTGATCGAAGCAACTTCAAAGATGACAAATTAGAAAATTCTGACATTAGAATTCCCCGAAAATCTTCTCTTTTTAAAGCCCAAAGAGTTCCTTTTGTCACAGCTCGAACAGAGGCCTGTAATGGTTTGTTATACCTGCAGTGAGTAGCACAATATCCAAAAGAAAATCACAAAAATTAAGCATTGGATACAACCAGAAATGACAGTACAAATCATAAAATGAAGCCAATCATATCCACACAATGTATGTTAAAATAGACCTGGTTCAGAGGATATGCAATAAAAGTCGAGCATAAAAATCTAAGTTCCAGAGAAGGGTAAAATAGGAAGACTTACCAACATAATGTATTTTGAATCACTAGTATTAATTGTTTCAGTTACTAAGTGCTTCCGGACTAAATTAGTTTTAGAATACACTCTGTTCAGTTTTGGTATACAATGAGGAAACACTTCCCAAGTTGTCAAAACTAAATTAGCATAATGCCTTTGAGTAAAGACAAGTATCTTTAATCTATTGCATAAAAATAGTTTCCATTATAGTAAGAGGAACAGATATCTCACATTAATGCCAGCTCTCCAAAGGATGACAACTTCTCAGCTGTATACCGTTGCAGAACCCTAGGCACCTCTCCATTTTTGTCTTCCTGATATGATAATATATGACTTATGATTAAACTCTGAAAGTCAACTGAAAATTAGCAAAACAGGGTGAACTGGTACACAATCCACCCAAGAAAAAAGTTAAAGCAGTTCTCGATCAAAATATTATATTTATTGTATACATACACATTACTGCAGGAGACGTGTACAAAGGAACAAAAAAAATTGTTACCATGTCAAATTCATACAAGAAAGCTGTAGATTGATAAAATAACAAAAAGAGAACCTGGACTGCCGAAACCTCAAATTCTCCACTGCCAACAACATAGAAGCAGTCACCTTCACCACCCTGCAAAAAATATTAGTAGTTATTCGCTAATAACTCCAAAGATCGCTCAAAATTGCATTTAAGAAGAAAACAATCCTACATTTTTCTTACATATGCAAGGATTCAACAATGTGAACAAGAACCTCAAAAAGTAAAATACATATACCTTTCTCACAGACCCAAATTGAAATTTCTAGCTGTGTAAAAACTCACAACACTCACATGTATAAACTTTCGACCACAAATATCTGTGTAGCCTTTGTTATTATGGTGTTATGAGCATTTGACAGTCACCATGTACATGTGAAGAAAAACTTAGTCAACTCAAAGCCATCAGCCAAGTGGTTGGAAATGGCTGCACGACCTATTTTTCACTGTCCACAATGGTTTAAGGCCCATCTTCTTTGTAATATCCCCAGCAATAGCTTGACTACTTAATAACTAAGTCAAAGGCCAATCCCTATTGATCAAGTCATTCACACACTCCTATTAAAGTCGTTTTGGTCACCTCTTTCCTGCTTTTTGCCAATTCGACTAGGGTCAAGTCACTTCATAAGTCCTAAATGAAACATATATAGGTCTCACAGAAGCCACACAATCCAACTTTTTAAGAATCAAAATCCTGGCAATGATTTCCAATTTATAATTTTTAGCTAACACTCCTAGAAACACAAGACTATTGCAATTTAGAACAGCTGAAGACCATATTACAAGTAAAAGGGATATGATAGAAACAGAACACACCTGTTCGACTACAACATCCCCTGGCAGAACCTCAACTCTTTGCATGCAATCCAGCAAAACATGACACTGTGAATCAGTAAGTTTTCTGAAAAGAAAATGGTCATGCAATGCCCGTTCAATGTGTGCCTGTACAGTATGAATATGGACTAAATGAGCACCAAATAGATCTGTAGTATGATGAACAGACTGCCGAGTAAATTTTTCTATAAATCTTTTCACAGAATTTCCTTCTGAATGAAAGGAGAGAGAGAGAGAGGGTACTTCTTCTTCCCAAGTTTTCCTGTGGGCTGGGGATGGAGGAACCCAGAAAGGCCCTTTCTCCAAAGAATTTTCAATGGCACGAAGCCGTGCTCGTGATAAATCATGCCTTACACGCTGATTCCTAGCATTCCAGCTCATAGTTGAAGGAGATTCTGATCCAGTCAGTTCTACTACTTGAGGAACAGGGGGTCGTAATAGAGCACCTGTACTAGCAGATTGACTAACAACAGTCTGGACCAAAAGAAAAATGAACAAGATAGTTAATTGAGTAAACTGATAGTACAAATATTCCCCAAATGCAATTTAAATTTATTAAAGAAAAGAAAATAAGGCGTGGACAACAAAACCCTCTTACATTGTTAAGCCCATTGACATGCACTACTATCACTGTAATATCATCTGTACGAGTTTCAAATTGTAGCCACAATCGATAAGATTCAGCTACAATTGCAGCACAAGCATCACGGGGGTCTTGAAATTTTGTAACCTGGAGAGTTGGTAAATTTCATAATAAACATGGGAAAACGATGTGTAGAAATTTACAACTAGAGATGAAAAGGCAAGGGATAGAACATAGAGATTAGATTATATAAATTTACACACTCGCTCTGACTCTCCTTCCACATAAAAAGGAGCAAATATGATTAAAGCAATAACTGTTTTCTGCAGGCGTTTTGTCTAACAATAGATTGTCATCTATTACCTTATTTCCATTATTTGCCTGGAAGAAGCCAAGAAAACCTAATTCTTACTAATGTTACCGAATGCAGAACCCTGCAGAACACAGACATGGAACAGGAATACTTAAAGTAAAATGCCAGTGGTAAACTTCTTTCGATCATTACAGCAGCAGACAGTACACTGATATAAAATGTATTTTGAGACATTTATAGAAATCTTAAACACAATAATTCAGCTTTTATTCCTAATGTTTGAAAAATTTGTTAGTCGAAAAGAAAAATACAGGATCTTTCAAAGAAATTCAATTAAAGAAGTAATATTGTTTATTTAGTTTTAATGGATTAGTATATTATTCTAGCTACATAACATTAAATCAGTGAAAATGGGTTTTGGATTTCTGGTGACACCGATTCTTATATTTAAAACATGTAACATTTATTGGTATATCCCCGCTCGATCTATGATTAACTATTATCACAATTACTGTAGACTTCTTAAAGCCCAAGCAAAACTTTAACAACAAAAAGTCTGAAATGAAATCATGTTTAAAGATCCTCAAGTATTTTGAGAATGTCCAAAATAATGAAATGTAAGTTTGGCCAAGCTACAACTTAAAGAAGTTAACTTCTCATTGCAACAACCAATAGATTTAGAAGTCGATTTCCCATATTGAGCATCTTTAACTGGGGAAGGAACAAAAGGATACCTTACCATGTCAACCACAGCTTGGCTAGAAAGAAACTCGAAGACACCGTCACTAGCAAGCACAAAGAAAGGATGGTCTGGAGTGAGCTCCATAGCAACAATTTCAGGGTTAGCAACAACACCAATTGTCTCAGCAATTGAATCACCAATACTCCTAGTAAAAGCTGTGCCAGGATACATCCCAGTTGGTACCCATAGCCTAGGCGGATCACCATCATCACCTTCTTCAGTGCCCCAACACTGCACATCTGGATTCTTCAGTCCTTCAATCTGATCCAATGTAAGAACTCTCGCTCCACAAAGCTTAACCCGTTCATACTCATCGACACGAAAGGGAGTTTGATCAATTGAAAGGTCTACAGCCACAATGTCATTCCCTCTCTTCTCTGCTATAACAGCTCTTGAATCACCAGAATTAGCAACATATATCGTTCTACCCCGAACCAATACAGTAATTGATGTAGTCCCACTCATACTATCATCCAAATTATCAGAATGCAACTGAGAATTCGTAGTCAAAACCGCCGCATGCAAGGCCTCCACAGCATCCACATGGAATCGACTATTCCTAAGCAAATTCTCACATAACTTCCTCTTCACAAACTGCGAACACTGAGCGCCAAACTCTCCATGCCCATCAAACACCCCAAAAAAATGGTCGTCAGGACTAGTACCAAACGGAGTATGGATACAAAAACTATCTTGATTAGCCTTATCTAAAGCATCAGGATAATAACCTCTCTGCGACAAAAACGAGTAACGCAATTCATAATCCTCCGACGGAATCTTAACCGTTCGCGAACCATCAGGAGGAAGAAACTGCGCAGAAACCCTAGAAAGCCTACTAATACCAACCTCAGAATCTCTAATACTCAACTGATTATACTGATCTCTAGTTTCGCCTTCATCACCTGAAGACGCCGGTGAGAAAACAGGAAAATCCGACGTCTTCACATTCTCCGGTTCCTTAACCCTAGCATCTCTCGGAGCACAAATCTCACCAATACAAGATCTCGAATACACACAACCCATCACTAGAAGTCAGAAATAAAAAACAAACACAAATTCCGAAACTCCATTAACCTTCATCACAACCAAACGATTCAAATCTCCAAAAAAACCTAACCAATTACGAAATCAAAAGTTTAAAATCGAACTTATCGATCTACTGACATGAACAGAGGTAACAAAACGAAAACGGAGAGAGTGAAAACACTTTACGGACTGAAAAATCAGGAGAATCGGAAAGGAGAAAAGCGAGAAGCGAATGGATTGAAGAGTGGAAACGCGAGAAAGTGGTAATGGCGATAAATGTGGGGAAATGGAAATGTAGATATTTGGATTGGAGTAGTCGACTTTAGAGCGATGGAGGGAGGGATGGATGTGGTAACGAACGAAGAGCGTGAGATAGGGACGTGGGATAAGGCGTCTAGGATTGTAGGAAGAGACGTCTCATGGTGGCAGTACATGTGTGGCCTGTCAGGTTCTGTGCGTTTCTAGCTGCTTACCTTTAGCACGCGCTTTGCTTGTTGTTTGTTCAGCCGCCAATAATGAGTTGTAGCCACGCGCCACACTGCTATGACACCGAGAGTGAGTTCGGAGTTCATATTTTTTGGGAGGCTCATCTTTTTTTTCTTTTTCTTTTTCAGGTTTTTTTTTTTACGAAGAAAGGAGCTATACTAATATCGGGCAAAAACAAAATTAATTAAGTTAGCGATTAATTTCTCAATAAATAAACAAAAATTGACACATATTAATAAAATTAGATGACATTGATACTAAGCTATAATCTGAATAAGAGTCTCGTATAGAGTTAATTTTTAAGAAATTGTTCAAAATTAAGTCAAATTTTCTTGAAAATTATTTCAAAATTCATGAATTTACTTATGTTTGAAGATGATTAGGAGAAAATGATACTCAAATTTTTAAAACACTTTAAAAAATCCTTATGTATAAAACGTTTCCAAAATTATCTCGAATTTTAAAAAAATCTGTTTTGGTAAGTTAGTTTGATATTGTTGTAATCTTTTAAAAACTGTTTAAATTTGTTATTAGATAAAATAAAAATTAAAAATTGATTTTAAAAATAATATGTGTTTGATAAATTATTAGTTAAAGTGTTTAAATAATATAAAATTACTAATTTTGATAGGATAAAATATTATTTTTTTTACTAAACAATATTTTTAAACAGTTTTTAAAAAACTACAATAATACCAAACTAACTTAATAAAACAAATTTCTTAAGATTTCGACATAATTTTGGAGACATTTTATACATAAGGATTTTTTTTGAGTGTTTTAAAAATTTGAGTATCATTTTCTCCTAATCATTTTCAAACATAATTAAATTCATGAATTTTTAAATAATTTTCAAAAAAATTTGACTTAATTTTGAACAATTTCTTAAAAATTAACTTTATACGAGACTTACCAAATAACTTATTTAGATTATAGCTTAGTATTAGTGTCATCTAATTTTATTAATTGTGTGTCAATTTTTGTTTATTTATTAAGAAAACACTACATTGTAAATTTAATAATAAATTTCAATGGGTTGGATTAGTAGCTAATTATTAAAAAAAAAAAAAATATTTAAAGAATAGTATATGAAAATAAAATAAATAAGAAAAGGAATAATAGGTAAAGAATTGAAAAGAAATAAAGGTGGCAATAGCAATCAAGTACATCCTCATCCAATTATGATATTCCTTCCGATATGGCTCCCTTCAATTCTTACACCAAATTAATCATACATTTCATTATTGTCCAATAAATTCTTTCATCATAAAAAAAAATAATCATTTTATTTGGTTTTTTTTTTAATTTATTTTAGTTTAATTAGAACTAATATCATGTAATATATATTACAATAAAAATAATTTACGTGTCATTTAATTTTAAATTTTTGCCTAATACTAATTGTAGCCACATAATTTTATATTCAAGTCGATTTAAATAATAACTTAAATTAACTAAAATTCTATGTTATATAACTTACATTTTAGTATAAAAGAAACACCTACATCTATAATTTAGTGTCGTAATCATTAGACTCACTATTCTCATTTAAGTTTTTTTTTTTAAAGTAAGATTTGATCATGAAATTATAAAGGAGTCTATCATTTCGGTGTAACCTAAAAATATCACTCCTAGTTCAAATCAATGACCCATCACTTTTACGAGATATTTAATTATAATGAAACATTATAAATAAAACTTACTTTAATTTTTTAAAATTGTAAAAATAGTATTTTATAATTTATTAATTACTATAAAAAGAGTTGAATTATATAATGATATTGATAAAAGTGGGGAAAAGTGAACTTTCTAAAAAGTTTAGGGGCAACAATATAATAAAATAAAATATGGATAATTATGCCAAGTGGCAAAAGGAGTCAAGTG
>JAYMTB010000460.1:0-14196 GCA_036897585.1 Francoa sonchifolia | reverse complement strand
TCCATATACATAGGGTTTCTAGCCATCGAGTTAAAACCATATCTAATATTTCTTAGAGTTCGATTGCAGACAAGAAGTTTATCACAATCAATATACAACTATTCAGGAAAATTCTTTTCACATTTTGATGATCACATATTTGCTACATGCAGAATAAAGTAGTGGGTAGAATAATATACCATTCATTGCTAGACATCAAATATATAAAACTTTTGATTTCACACTATGCATATATCTGCATAAATTCAATGAACAAGATATAATACAGAAAAACTGGAGGTAGAACAGAGAGTTACAAGCTTCGCCGAACAAAACCAGCAGTTGACAAACTTGGAAGGATGAACTTGCGAGAAAACCAGAATGCCCTATTTACAGCATAGTATCTGACCGAGCAGGGAGACGGCGGAAGAAATTAATTGGTGCTGCTGGCATCCTATGCCGAAACCTGGGATGCCTCATAAAGTAAAACCCAGCAAGAAGTTCAAGCATCTGGAAAGGTATCACATACAAGACAAAGGCTGCCACAAAACAGAAGATCATATAGATAACTGTGGCGCGAGGATCCCGCCAGCTCAGAAGTGCCTGGATCCGCTCGCCTTGTGTGGCCACATCGCCAACTACAGTTTGAATTCTTCCTGCCACACTCCTTAATCGATCATACCTCATACGAACAATCTCTGCACTTCGTGTAGTGGGAAATGTATCAAATTCTTCATCGAGCTCATCAGGGTGAACTGCATCAGCATAAGAGATTCTTGTGTTCATATGAGGTGGGTATCTTGGGCGATACCGCAAATTCCAAAGTCCTATTACGAACATGTATAGAAACACAGTTGGCAATATCAGTTCCGGAAAACAAACAAGCATCACAAAGAGAACATGCACCAGCACTGTTGTTATGGGGTTCTTCCACATGCAAACTTCCCCAAACCATTTTGCAATAAACAATAATCCTGAGAACACTGACATTAGCCGGAAAAAGTTTGCCTTGCTTCGCCTCATGCTCCAGAGATGAGCATCCACATCACACATGTATTCGACTATTTCCTTCCTAAGAGGGGGTTCCGCACGACTAAGCCGAGCTGCCACTATGCTGACTGCCTGGTTACGCAGCATATCCTGCTGCCCCACTGACAATGGCCTGACATAGTGCATCTTTGGCAAAAGGGGTCGTGAGTATATAAACATCATGTTCACAAATGATGTGGATGAAAATCTTATTGCCAGATGTATTTCTCCCATCTTTTTAACACCAGAAGGATGGAGGACTAGCAAAGGATAAGAGTGCGTATATACACGGCCAGTTTCAAGAGTGGAAAGTCGAATGCGAACCTTTCCAATTTTCATATCTTTGTTCCCATTTGAATGACCAGTCTGGAGGTTATCAAAAACCCCTACAGTGAGAACCGTGGCGGGATCATAAACCTCCCAAGTGTATTGCTCATTGTATTTTGGGCTCAGGCTGTCAAATATGGTGCGGGTTCGAATCCATTTATGACCGTACTTCGCTACACAGTATGTATCTGATGTACCCTTTCCTTCTCTTGTTTTCATTGGATGTAGCCCATTAGCATTTAGGATTCCAAGCTCAAGGACACCAATTGATGGCTTCCAAAGCTGCTTTGCTGTGGGCCGGAGATCACTACTGTAATGAGTTGACTCATCAAGCACATGGTACCCTCCATCAAGACAAACGCGGAGATGAAGTCTACTAAAGAATTTATCTTTCTTTGTGAGGTCCACATCCATAGCAGCTGACATGGATTTTTCAAGGTTGAACCACCGGCTTTGGAAATACCGATCATCAGCACGCTTCTCCACAGACTGCAATGGTATCGCAACCCTACCAATGGTCTCATCTTTGTTGGGACCTACACGATCTTCAACTGAAAGGATCAGATGATCCTCAAAAGGTTCAGCTGCAACAAACATCATATCCTCATTCCATAGTGGGTTTGGAGTCCGAGCTTGAACCTGCTTTGTCTTTAAAACCTGGTTACCAATCTGTACCTTAACATAAGCATCTGGAAAACGATTCTTGTCAGATACAACCAAGTCTTGTGCCTCAATCACATTAACACGAACATACCATAATCTTGGTGAATGGTAAACTTTTGAGCGAATATGAGTGGACATGGATGAATTATTATCGAGGGGAGAGATTGCATCTGAATGCCAAGCATCAGGAAAAGCTTCATCAGCTTGTGTTCCATACCAGATGGCTAGCATCAATTCACCTTTAACCTTCGCCCCATTTTTATCTGCAAGCCGATACCACTCTGGAGCCAATGGACTATCTGGTGGAACCCTCGTGGGAACCTCATGGAGATCAAACTGCACAATCCCAACAAAGTCATCTTTCACCAGATCTTTATCCTTGACCACAACTTGTAGCATATGTGACTGCATCCTATCTCTTGCAAAGGCAAAAACCTCATTCCACTCGGGGTTTTGCTTTTTCGCAAAGTGTCTTGTAGTTCCTTTATAGTTCCCAGCTTTTACTTCAACATATGGATCAAGGCTCCCTGTCACATCCTTGGAAGGGAGATCACGGGCTTTTACAACTCGTACAAAAAGGTATTGCATCTTTTCAACAAGATCATAAGTACTAGAAGGACGGTCTCCTGGTATGACTCGCCCTCCAACAATCTGCCCCCCTCCGAGGAAAGGACTTGTCTCTTTAAGTGAAAAATCAGGTGGTTGTGATGACAAACTCGAGTACTGGCGAACAACTTTTGAAGCCTGCGGTTCAGGTGCCATCCCATGAGACCCATAGTTCATTGTAGATTGGGTTGTTTCTGCTGCAAAATTATTCTGCTGTTGATTGTTATTGGGCTGAGGAAGGTGATGAAATATGCGTCTCGACTCAGTTTTGTCATTGGAGAATGGGTTGGGGACTGAATTTGGAAATTGAGTTTGGGCTTGGCGTGAATCTGTATTCATAGAGGTTTCCATAGCAGGGAGTGGATATGAGGATTTTATGGAAGGGTCATTGGTAACAAAGATTTTCAAACCAAGTTCCCCTTTTACACGAGAAAAAATGCCTCGCTTTTCAAGAGGGTAGTGCAAATCAACAGCATCAGAGTAGGGAACAAATGATGTCCCCGGAACGGTCACCTTTCCAAGGAAAGGTCTGGAGTTGTTGGATTTATTATGGCTGTAGACATGGGCCTGCAAACTGAGGTTAGCTAGGTTGTTTGGATCAGATACATTGAAATAGAAGGTTTCATTCCAAACAGGATGGAGATCTTTTTCCTTAATGGTAGTACGGAATTTCTGATCATCAAAGTTAAGCTCCACAAAAGCATTGGACGACCCCTTCCCATCTTTGGCTACAAGGTCATGGGCACTCAAAACCTCCACCCCTAGCTTGAGATTATTCATGTGATATTATCTATTGAAGAGCTACAAGCAAAGGTATATATGAAGTAGCTGCCGCAGCAAACCAATGACACCTGAGAAGGAAGAAAATCTAATTCAATAGATATAAATTATGAAGCAAGAAATCGAATCATCTCATTTGTACTATCAAGAACATGTTCATTCAAATAATAATAATATGTTCATACAAAACAGCTCCTGAAATCCGTCAGTTGACTAAATAGGACACTTGAGAACAATTTTTTACATTTATTTTCTTTTTTGGTGGTTCTTCTTTTTTCTTAACTAAAACATGAAAAAGCAAATAGAATAAAGTGAAATTTCTTCATCTCAAAAGACTTGTTTAAACAAACAGAATTATAAGAACCTTTTCACCTGATAAGCCTAAATTTCAGGCGTAAGGTCATATAGAAAAGTTAATATTCCTCAGATTCGATCAACCACCAAAACAATCACAATAGCTTAAAATATCTCCTTAACACAAACAACGCATATCAGAGAGTAACACGCACCTCTTTTCTAGCTTCACAAAGTCGAATCGGCTAGTTGATATTGACCTCTTTCTCACGAACAGCATAAAAGACTAAGCCTAACGTTTCTGGCATAACGTCATATCAAAAAGTTAATATTCCTCAGATTCAACCAACAACCAAAAACAATCACAATCGCTCAAAAACAAAAACATATGCAAAGAGTAAACGCACCTGTTTTCAAGCTTCACAGAGTCAAATCAGCTCCTCAATAGCTGAATCAAACAATCTAATAGCGTTAATATTGAGCTCTGTCTCACGAACAGCAGAAAGACTTTTCAGAAAAGCTAAAACGAAATGAAACCTCACGATTGGTTCGCCGATGGTTCGTGGATATTGAGAGCCGTGGAAAACGAGATTACCGCGTCGAATTGGAAACGAGATTTCCACAAAGAGAGAGAGAGAGAAAGAGAGAGACGACGGAGTCTTCTCTGTTGTCAGTTTCCATTTGGTTTCTTCTGCAACAGTTGAAAGCTCGCATATACGGAAATATCTCAATTTCTATCGTACTCGCGCATATACCATTAAATTTGTACTCGCCCTTCACATCTAACACGTGTCCCAAAATTATATTAATTTTCCTTTCCTTTTTTTGTTTTTAAATAAAATTATAAATATTGTTAATATACAAAATAAGAAAATTGAGATTTTTTTTTTATTTCAAATTCTTTTCTATGAAAAATAAAAAAAAATATACATATCCTACTTATGAATAAATAAATATTTTTCAAAATATTGCATAAAAAATAACAAGATTACAAACAGATCAAACAAAATATTAAATAAAAGCTTAGAAAAAATACATGCAATAAATTATTAATTATGGATTGAGAGGTATCTTTGTCAATTATGAAATTTAAAATAAAATCAATTATTGCTTATGGACTAAGTCAGTAAGAGTAATTTAATAATTAATGAAAAAAACATTCAACACATTAATAATAAAAAAAATTATATAAATAATTGATTTAATTATATATATGTTATGGTTGAGATGTAACAACAGAACCACTAAAATAATGATGCAAAAAGGATATTTTAATTAATTGGGTCCCATTTTTTTAATTATGCACAAGATAAATGTGCCTTCTGAAAATAAAGGGCTTGCAAACCATCTTCTGGCTTTCTGAAAATCACCTAAATTAACTATGGTTCGGACAAATCCTGACCCATTAAAATTTACATGAAAATAAAATTTTAAAACTTATAAATACGGAAATGTAACATGTCTCTCATAAATAGAAGTGGCATGTCTTGCCCTTCGTAACTTGAGTAATCAGTTTTATGTTCCGAGATTTTATCGGTTGAGTGTATTTATTGATTAAGTTTGTCGTGTGGCAAAATAAAGAAGGTTTTACTGAGAAAATGTTTGGATTTATAATGATATTGACTTGCTAACAAAATTTGATCAAGTATTTGTATATATACGACTCTTTCATCTGAAACCGACACAGAATCTTTATCTTACAATGAGAACAATGCATCAGATATTGGAAAGAATTTCGAGTTCTTTTAAGTCCAAAACACGAAACAGAGTAATCGATCTAATCTAATGCTTTTGATGAATTTTGTCCCAATAATGGCTTTCCCACCTTTGGACTTCCTTATTTACACTTCGCTTTTTGTGAAGAAAATCTTTAAGGAACGAAGGATCATAAGGAGGAGGCAAAGTGCATGGAAGATTATCACTTGGTGAATTCACCATTGAATCTTCCATGAATTGTTTCACCAATCCATTTTGTTTGCATGCCATTGATTCAACACATACTTGTCTTGCATATGGTGGTATTTTCGGCTTGAATTTCAATAGCTTCGCGTATTCGCGTAGCACGTGTAGCATGTAATTGTATACGTATTCCATTTTAAGACTCTCTCGCATGAATCCGCTTCCTTCGTTCGCTATAGCTTGTGCCTGTTGTTTATAAACAAGAAGAAAACACATAAGAATTTGTCTAAGTGGACAGTTGAAGAGAAGAATCTTTTAATAAGACAGCACTGAAGGGATCTGGGTCTAATACTCGTAACCCCATCAAGCAAACAAGTTTTTAAGTACTGGTTCATTGAGAACAGAACAATAAGTGATCTAGATTGTTACTAACTGTGATTGTGTAACTTTTCTTAGTGACCCACTCTCTATTCATGTTCATATAATACTGTGAGGGACTTGGAGCGCGAAAATTTGTACCTTATCAGTGTAACAAGACAATATTGAACAGATCTAGGTCTAATTCTCGTAAACCCATCAATCAAACAGGTTTTTAAGTAATGGTTCATCGAGAACAAAACGATAAGAGAGATTTGGAGTGCGAAAATGTGTACCTTATCAGTGTGATTATTGCCCCAATCGACAGCAAACTTGATATCTCTACATTTGTTGGAAGGATTAATAGGCCAATAATGCTTCAGCGGAACCATACTTCTTATAAAGAAATCCAAGTAATCAGGCTTTACAAGTAAAGTCATTGAATCACAAGCCAAAATGTATTTCTCACTCACTGACCATCCAACTCCTTCTATATAAATCTTGTACCTTCAATAAACACAACATCAAAGTATTAGTATAAATTAAAACAAACCAATTTGAATCAAAGGGTTCAAAATGAAATATTTACCTATGAGTGCATTGATCAGCTAAATTTGAATGCTTGAATCCTTGTTGTACTTCTTTACCCCATTCCTGAAATAGTGAAAGATTTAAGTATATATGTTCATCTGTGTGATATGAACTGATTTGTGATATGAATCGAACTGTGTACTTACTTGTCTGTAAAGGCGAGCATTCCAGTCGAATTTGTCGGAAACATTGCATTTCATAAGGTCACCCCTACCAGAACTAACATAAGGGTTACCCTTCCAATAAGCATAGGGTACCCTATCCTTCCATAGAGTTTTGTTGTTCCCTTCTTTTATGTCTTTCATTATACTTGTCCATGGCTTTATATTCACCTCAGGCCTATCATTTCAAAATAATAATATCAAATATATAATTATGCAATGTAACCAATAAACATTTAGTTAATCTTAATAACACTAAGGACTTGACTCGATTTTGTGGGCTTTTCAACTCGACTTGTACTCAAACTCATTTCATACACAAATTTGATTCTGTGAAAGTTACACTTGATCTAACTGATACTTGCATTGAACTTGACTACTTTCGAGTTTGAGTAGTTAATCAATTTGAATTTAGAGTCTATTTGGCTTGCCATTTAGGAGCAAATTTCACATAATCCAAAGTACATTTCGGGAAACTTCATTTTAAAACTTTCCCAAAAAACAGTTGGAATTGTGCCGATTCTACTCCCAAATACTAAGCCATAATATCTTCTGGAATTAGTGCTAAATTTACTCCATAAAACCCGATTCTGATTTCTACCCATCTAACAAAATCAAAAAAAAATTAATGGGTAACACTTAAAATCACAAAAAACTCCTAATTAAAAAAAATAAAAAATTAAATAAGTGAAACTAATAAAAAGGCTTTACCAACCCCAGAAGCTCCAATCAGGAAAAACAATATCCAAAGCCGATTCATGCCCACAATAATGAAACACTGGCGGCGCCTTTTTCAAATTCCCATCTTTATAATTCCTTTTATTAATCGCCGGCCGATCTTCAGTCCAAAACATCAATTCCAAATCCGGCACTTTTCCGGGATACATTCTCAAAAGCTGTAAAACTCCCCAAATCGTAAACACATCTCTCGTTTGAAACGAGCTTCTAAACTTTTCCACATATAATTTCCCTTCCACTATTGTTAACCCAAAACTTGCTGATTTTTTTGCTGATTTTCTTAAATTGTCTCTGGTTATTCCGCCTGACTTCCATGGCCGGAGATCTTCGTGAATCCACCGGAAATAATCCGGGCAAACTGTTGATGTTGAGTTTAATGGTTCATATGTTGTCGGATAATCGTTTCGACATGTCGTCGAGTAGTCAAATGCGCCGGCGCCGGAGCAGTTTAGTGGCTGGAATATTTTCTGGCGGGGTGCTCTTTCCGTTGAAGCAAAATTTAAATTAATAGATTTTCCGGTGACGTCAGGCTGAAAAATATATATATTTTTTTAAGTAATAATTTATTTATTTACTTCCTTATGAAAACATCTATACATACATACATATATATACATACATACATATATATACATACATATACATATATATATAACACTTTTCAATGTATCATATATGGACTAGATTTATATAACATGCATAAGACTTTTCAATGTATCATATATGGACTAGGTTTATATGCATTCGAATATTGACTAATTTCACGACTTTTTAACATATCAATCGTCTAAAATTGTTTGCTATTCTTAAAACAGACAGACAAAAAATTCATAATAATTGAAAATAATTTGAGCATGATAATAACAACTCGAAATTAGATATATATCATTCCATCACACACACACACCACACAAAAAGAAAAAATACTTATTTTTCAAGTCATAACTAATCCTTCCTTCTAACTTCTAACCCTAAAGAAGTACTCGATACCGCAGATTTGAAAATTTTATGAGTTGAATTAACTTATTAATGTTCGAGAAAATAAGATCAAAACAGAAAGAAATTGCGGGAAAATAAGAAAGAAAACATACAGAAGTATTCCAAACAAAGAAGGCAGCAGCAATAAGAAGGGAACTGAAGAAGAAGACTAAAATGACAGAAGGAGGAGTGCGTTTTAATGGTTTATATATTGCATCTGAAATTTTTGCTTCTAATTCCTTCCACCATGAATCCTCATATATTTCTGAACTTTCTCCCATATGTTCTCACCTTTTTTCTTCCTACCCAAACACACAATTTTTACATACTATCATTTTTTCTAGTCATGGCTTTATTATATATAAGGAATATAGTGAAAGGTCCAAATTTGCAACTTTGATTTATATATATATATATAGAAATATTAATATTTTTATTTCCAAAAATTACTTCTGATTACCATGATTATAAATCAACCAATCAGAATTTTAAATAATATAATTTTCGAATTACATTATATAATAAAAAGGAGTTGCAGAGCATATTGGATATTGGTCTAAACATATGCCAAAGTCAATTTTTTTGGAAACTTTTTTAATTGATTTTTTATTTATTTATAATATTATTCCATGTTTATTGAAAAATAAAATAAGGGGTTTAAAATAAATGATTATAAAATTTATGAGGTTACGTGGTGACATTACTATTTTATTAATTATCGCTGTCACGTATTACCATAAAAATAAATAAAATAAATACCAATAATTGACTAATAAGAAACTAAAGTTAAATTAATTAATCCTAGTAATAAACTATATGGCTTGTATGTAACATGTCCAATATTGATCTAACATTAAATATCGACCACTAAAAAATAAAGGCAGAAACAAAATTGATGATGTAAACTCGAAGAAAAATAAAGTGATGAATAGAATTATTCGAGTAAAAGAAGTGATTGGAAAATCTTGAGCAAGAAAAGGAAATGTAGCTTTCAAAAATCTATTATTCCTACCAAAAATTAGAAAACCATGACCATTAGGTAACACTAATTTTAATGGTCTTTCTTGCTTACTTTTCGGGTTTGACTATACATATTTTTCAAGTAAAACCCGGTTTCGAGTTGGATTTCCAATTGCATATTTGGAAAAATAAAATAAAAATTCTTATAATAATACCCATTTTGAGATAAGAATTTAAACCAAACTTTAATGGGTCAACATGGAAAAAATAGTAAGTTGCTTGGAGTTTTTATTGACCCAAGAATGTATCATTTTTATAGGTCTTTTTAGTGGAATAAATTATTTTAATTGCCCTAATTCAAACTCAATAGATGTGCACATGTTGATGTTTTATTGGGATACAATATCAATAAAAGAATTTAAATTATAATTAGAAATTTAATATTAAGTAACTTACCTTACCTGGCCTTTTAGGGTCGTGATTCGGAATTTAATATCTGCGTGAGAAAGAGTGTTAATATATTGTTGGCCCCAGCTCCGGATAGCGAGTAAGGATTCAATACTCTATGCCTATTTAAAATGATAGTGATCCAAAATTAGAGATTAAAACTTACCTTTGCTATCTAATAATGGGGAAATCTTCAAAGTTTCGATGTTTTGAGAGCCAACTGTTAAAAGGGTGTGTTCGTTTAAATATCTTTGACATCGAACTGTAATGTTGAGCTCTATCCTGCAAAAGAATTATTGTGTCATAACAACAAGGTAACGATTATGTAACATTTCCGTGAGCTAAGAACAGAGCGAATCAAAGTTTTGCCTGACCAAGTTCGCTTGCTTAGAACACAGTTGAAGAAGCAGCATTAATGGAAAATCACATGTGTCTTTACTTACATCAATGTCTCAATTTTTTGAGGGAAAATCACATACATGGTCAAGTTTTCTCGTACTCGCAAAATTCATCTCATCATAAACAAACCACATGTGGGTGTGAATATAATATTAAATTTTGTCTCTATAACTTTCCTTAGCCGTCAGTTTACCTTATATTATGATAAAACAATAGTTATTTTTCAACGGAAACAATTTTAACATCAGTATGAGGAAAAGTGAATCTTACTTTAAGTTCTCGATAAGAAACCCCGTTGTCTGGCCATGTGGTTTGGCGTTCATGTCTTAGTGACAAGAAAATCTCGAACAACCTTATCCTGAGAATCAAACAATAATATTGGTTTAAAAATAAAGTCTCGAAAAATACAATTGCACAAGTAGATTTAATGTTACTTGTCATATTACTTGCACAAAGATGGCTCGGTAGATGGAGAAAGTGACCCTTTGGCAGAGGTGCCTTGCTTTCTTCCAGTGGTACCAAGAATGACTTCATGCAGACCAGACTTATTCCAACATATTGAAAACCTATGAAGTGAAATGAAACATCATTACGTAAATAACTAAAAAGTATAAAATAACTCAGAACAATTAGAATTGGTCAAAGTCCACTAGTTACCCGCAGGTTGTGGTGGCCAGAGCAGTCTCAGAGTGCTGAAACTCCTTTGGTGGTAATGAGGCTGTCCAAAATGTTGGCTGCCATTAGATATTAACTAAAATTTTGTTAAAATCCTGCTCAGTTTCCGTTAGTATAGAGATACGGTATGCTTTACATACCTTGTTCAATCGAAACAGACCACATATCTCATTTGCAATTGGAATGATTCGATCATATAAAGCTCTTTTCAAGTGATCCTCCAAGGCGAAGTTTTCACAAATGTTAGGAGACCGTCCAACAGTAATCGAAGAAAGATAAACAGGTTGAAGAAAGTAAGAAAGCAGAGCCCCTAAAACAAGAGTTAGAAAAAAACCATTCATTTTATTATACATACTATTGATAACAAACACTAGAAACTGCAAAAATGAAGCATATTGTTGCACATATAGATGCGCACAACCTTGATGCTACACAAGGGGGATCCCTATATTTGGTATAATATATAGGATAAAACAAACCTTGAACTCCAACAACATTCCAACGAGCTATTTTGTCAGAGCAGCTAACTGACAATGTTGAATCACCACGGCCAGGCTTTCTCTGAACCAAGCCAGTGTGTTGTGAATTGTCAACTGAAAATTAACCCACAAATCAATCCTCCATTCAAGTGGAATGAATCTCATGTCATGGCTTTGAAGCCCAAGAAGTAGAAATAATTCATTATTGCCAGTAAGCAACATAAAAGAATTTAATAATAATCGAGCATCAACCAAACACAACATAGTGGAAGGAATAGCCATAAATCTGATATTTGCATGTTACAATTATGTCAAACATTACAAGAAAAGGTGCAGAAATGCAGATTTCAAATGACATTTCTGATAGTTCTTTAGAGATGAACGCTTTTGTATCATTCTAGTGTCCAACTCCTTAAGTTGTTTCATATGGAGGGAATGTAAAACACTGCCTCGAGTAACCCAAGATTTATACATGTATGTGGGGAAAACATACAAAACATCATTTCAGCAGTCTTGAGAGACAAACTCAGGATGATGGAACCCAAATGACAAAAATATAGTTGCCCATTACACTAATACTGACAGAATACAAAAGAGGCATCTGACAAACAGCTAAAGCTAAGCAACCATGAAATAACATATATCAGGGCTGTATTGAAAGTCATTCACTACCATTAGTCTTTGCAGAAGAATCCGAAATTTTTTCGATGGAACCATTCAACTCTCCGATAGATGATGACAACAATGACGAATTCCCTCCTTTTAGGGAAGTATGTCTTGGGGGAGACACTTGTGAGCTGAGTGAAGCATCCCCACCTACATGAAACAACAGAAAGATAGTACAATTAAAATACATGTTGAGTTGTGCAGACAACCATGTACAAAATAACACGACGATTCCTTGGGTCAATTTCTGAGAGAAATGTTCTTCTATGTACATAAGCAAATAAATCAGAAGGAAAAAAGAAAAGGACACTGGGAATTACATGGCAATTGTGATATGTACAAATGTAATTGCCAACCGTCTTTGATTGCATACTTTCCATCCGCGGGATTATCTGGGTCCAAGTGAAGAAGTGAGCTTTTGACATCATCACCATGCAACTGTTTCCTTACCTTACTATGTCTATCCCCACCACTAGCTTTGCCAAGACACTGGAATTCAGTATAAAAAAACCTGGTTTGGTGAAAATAAAATAGAAAAACCCTCAGAGCAGCAAGAGAATAAGTTCTTCCCAAATGCAAAACCAATAGTTATATGACACATTACAAGTATATAAGCCCATAGATATTAATCACAACCTTCAACTACATTGAAATATTTTTCAGAAAAATTCAAATTAAAGAACAAATTTACAATGTCAAATGTGGTTGATGGAGGAATATTGTTAGCTAAAAGACAACTAAAACTATAATCTCGAATAGTAAATAACATATACATGATGATATGGTACCCTAAAATGTATGAAAATTATGTGCAAACAGTAGATATAAAAGCACCAGATCAATTGTAATTTTCAGATACATCTATGTTCAGAGACCTTGTCTAACTGAAATAACTATCTCAATTCAGTCTTAAATCCAAACTAGCTGAGAGTGAGATTACACAAAAATTTTAAATCAGAAGATACATGTACAAGTATAAATAATAAGCACACAAACATACAAGGATCAACAACATATATTGGCAGCAAGGATCATGTAAGTATCTGAAAAGGATAAAGCAAATAAACCTCATCAAAGCTCTTCGTGCAATAATTTCAGCATGAGAGTCATTAACAACATCGCCATTCGGACTCAGACGTGATCGAACAATACATTTTGTTCCAGTTCCTAGCGCAACAACCTCCAATCCTAAACTCAAAGATCAAATCAGTTCATACTCTCCAACAGCAACTTGAAACTCCGAATTTAAGCAAAAAAATATATATATATATACGACCTTCTCAATTTCTCAGCAACCAAACAGAAGCTAGTAGAAAAGATCTAGGGTTTAAGAACGGAAAATTGAAAGAAAGAAAAGAAAAGAGCGCGAACCTTGAGAAGGAGAAGAGAGGAGAAATGCAGCTAATACAGTAACTTCACGTCCCTGAGGTTTTCCTTTCTTCGGCAGAGATTTGTACGCCGATAACACCTTCTCCGCCACCTTCTCTCCCCATCCGATTTCTTCAGGAAAATTTGCAGAGGATGAAGGCGGCAAATCAGACTCCATCACCGCCGCTAATGAAAAATTCACAGGAAAAATGAAAATATTAGCATCAAGCTTTTGGGCCATATTTCCAGGCCCAATTAAATTGGGTTGGGCTCCTCCCAGATGGACCAAAAACATGGCCCATTCATCAGGCCCAAACTTTAATTATTAAATTTCTTTGTTTAAATTTAATTATTTAATGGAAATAAATGAGATTGTTTTAATTGTATAAACTATAATAAAAAAAACTATACAGAGTGATTACCAAATTTTGATAAAAATTTCGTATATTTTATAATAACAATCCACACATGCTTTCCCAAAAATTATATTAAGACCCGAGATTCCCTCTCCCAAAATCAACCCATAACAGGAGAAAGAAATTCTGACCCCTAGAAGAATAACATGAGAAGCGAAAATAGTAGATATAGGGTTAAGGTCCATGCAATTTCTGCAATCAATTTATTATGGGGCACAAAAAACAGCACCACTTTTCAAAAGTAGTATATCAAACAGCAGCATGAAAACATTCCGACAAGCGAAATCAAAGGTAAGGGTTCTAGAACTTTTTCCCATCTGTCTTAATATTCCAGGTCTAGGGAAATCCCGAAACTAATAAACTGTTCCAAGGTTTAGGTAAGGT
>JAYMTB010000459.1:0-14209 GCA_036897585.1 Francoa sonchifolia | reverse complement strand
ACCTTATTCCTTCAGTATAAAAAATACTAGACTACATAACTACTGTCATCACTGATTTATACATTTGTATAGCAAAATGCGTGATTCCTTAATTTGCTCTTCAATACGAAACAAGCCTTCTATAACCATAAAAAGCAAAAGGACCTTCAAAAACCTAACTTAACCGAAATCCTATATCTTCACATTGCACATACCAGATCATTATCATCCCATCAAACATCTGTAAACAAAAATATCGAACGCCATCTCTCCCACAAATCTTAGTCATGGAATTAGTTGGATACATGCATATCTAAAAAAAGAACGCAACTCATGAAAATAACCTTAATTCACCCAACACAACACAATATGTTCACATTGCACACACATAAGCACCAAATCATCCTATCAAAAGTCCGTAAGCTAAATATGGGAACACAACACATCCAGCTTGAATCCTGAGCATGTAATAGTGAAAAACACGCATATATAGAAAACAAAACCCTAGAAACTTAATTAACAAATATATTGAAGGTAACATGTGGGGGTATTTCTCTTGATCAACAACCCTAGTGTTCTGAAGCTTAATATTAAGGTACTGATCAACAGAATGCAAAATCCATCTGATTGCCAATTCATTCTTCAATTCCACAATCACATTTTTCTGCCCACTAAATCCATAAAATACGAGAAGAACAACTGCACCAAATCAAAACCAAACAAAACCCAGATCATAAAACAAACAAGATAGTGAAAATATGAAACCCATTTACTCATTCTGGAAAAATCAATCAAAATAAATCGAGAAATTGTGAGAAACAGAAGAAAGCACATTAAACAGAGATGAAATTGCGACCCAGAAAATAAATTTACCATTTTCTCTGTCGAATTAGAGAGAGATCTGCGGCTCTTCGTTTTGGTTTATGAATCTGCTCTTGAAGCTTACATCTGCCGATGAAGAAACTATTTTTGGGTAATTTATTATATATATTTTTCTATTTTATATTTATTGTAATTTTGATGACATTAATCATATTTTTTTTAATATCAATTAATTTGGAATATTGTTATTATTATTATTGGATTACCTATTAACTAAAATATATAAATCATGAATCAAATATGTATATCATACACTCACTCTCACATATATGCAAACTTCATTTTAATAAACTCTACACGTGAATACTTGAATAGACCATCTTTACCTTTTGCATATTTTTAAATGAGAATTTTCACGATCAAACTTGAAACCTCTAAATAAAATGACTATAATAAATTTATAAATACTGAGCCCAATATATATATCATGCTCTAATAAATATAATTATTGCAAGTATTAGTTTGGTACTAAAAGGCAAGCCAACCACACAATTGTTTTTAACAAGTGACTAAGTACAAGTTAAAAGTAAGTGCCAAACTATATGATGGATCAAATACTATATTTACATCTCTAAGGAATAACAGCGCAAAGCTCTAGAATAGTTTCCAATCCTCCTACAAGGTTTTATTATCACATTGTTTTGTTTCGTGAACATGATGAGAACGGTAAGAAAGTTGATTTACTATAACCTTTGCTTTACACGTCGACCATTGATGTCACTACCATCAAGGAAAGCTTCGTTCCCATGCCTGCATTCGATGACAGAGTGCTCACTTGCTCTAGCAACATATTCCAGAAGTTCGGTTAGCACGGAAGGGCAACTTTCCTTTAAGTAATCAAAACCGTCCGTCTGCATCACAGCTGGAAAACGAGAAATGGAACAAGCTTTCAGCAAATTCATAAAACATCCAATAGAAAATTGAGTATGCGAACAACCTTTGCAAATTCTTCATTGATGGATGAGAAAACAAAAATTAAGAAAAGAAATTTACCCTGTAATTTTCATGCATCGCAACGAATTTGAGACAAACTCCTTTCAGAGTGAAACAGTGGTGCTGTTCTGCCAAGGCTAATGTAGTTGCCACGGTGTTTATAGCAACATCCTCACGGAGATTGTCTTCACATATCAATCTGTCTGTCTAGAGCATACCTATCTGCTGCTGCAAGAAGATGTTGAGCCATCAATGTGGAAGCCCACTTTGAGTTCAAACCAGTAAGCTCCTGCATATCAGGTAGTGAATCCCAGTATATGAAATGAAGTAAAGCCTGCAAGTTGCCATAGAAACAATTCAGTATTCATGATTATGATAGAAAGGTATTATAAGTTTAATGCTGAAAAAAAAAAAAAAGGAACTTAATGTCATATTTATCTAATCTAAGTGCTATAACAGCAATAACATCATCCCACACCTGAGCTATCTCACCTGCACAGCAAGATGAAGAAGAAAAGGCAGAAGCACACCGAATTGGGGGAAAGTAGGACACTAATACACATTATGGATAAGTTTCATTATAAAAGATGATGCTAAACACACAAAAGACTTTCACAATGAACTTCTACGGCATGACACATATGTGTCCCATAACTTAATCATGCATTATATGGAAACACGAATACAGAAAGTAAACTGATGCATCATGCATCAAATTGCACACCAGGGAAAGAAGGGGGTGTATTGAACCTTAAATACTGGAGCCTCAACATCTTCAACTTTAATACATTGGGTATTCTTATCCTTCATGGGACCAAAAAGTTGAGCCCTGAACACTGGTGAACGAGCTGCAAGTACTATCTTGTGAGCAGCAAATGTTTCTCCATCAACTTCAAAATTTACATCAGTTTTCTTCCCACTCTCCAAAAGCATCCCAAAATGCTGAACAATGTTAGATGGTGGTACTTCAACAGAGTAGACCTTAGGTCCCTCAGTGTGTGATCTAACAACACCAACACTACAGTGAACAGAAAGGCAATCGTCTTTAAGATAATCCGATGTCTCCAGAGTACTTTTCTTGAAAAATCGCTTGTAACCCCTGCACTTTCAAATCAAAACCATTATGTAGAGCTAAACCAGTGACAGAAAAATCAGTCATGCCAACACTCAAAGTAAAATATGAAAGGCTCAATTGCATAAGAAAAACCTACATAAACTAAAATATCATGATTCATAACTTCTGTCTAAATTGTCGCCTGAGAAAGTGAAGGACAAAACTCACACGGAATCAACACTAAGACTCTTTACTCCATCTCATCTGTACATTGATTGAATCAAGATATGTGAACCTTTCTGCTTCTATTACACATAATAGCAACACTACATTTCAAGCTTTTGAGAAATATTTGGTTTTGAAACAGGCCTACAGCAACTAATTTACAAATTATGTTTCTATCTGATTCTAATATTTTGAACCATACCAGACCTATATAAACACATGTAAATGTATGAACACACTCAAAAGGCATATCAACAATCAAAAGTAAGCCATGAGAATTTGAAACCACACATGCCAACAAAGTTTAGCAACCCATCAATGAGTATTAGAAAAAATTACGGAAAGAGGAAGATTGAATAAAACAATCGAATTCATATAAAACCAGTAAATCGCAGATTTACCACATGCTACCGCGATACTTAAGTGTGTAAGGCCCACTCTCCAACGTCCTCCCAAAATGGCTATGCACCTTATGCCTCTCCTTCCCACTCTGATCCAACAATGTCAACTCAAACAACGCCCGCACATCCGTCCCTTCACTCGCAAGAGCAATAAAAAGCGACACATACGATGCATTGTCCTCATCGCTCTTCCCATCCGGATAAAAATAAATCGCCCATGCGTAACCCCCAACCATAAACGTATCCGAGGCTATATACTTCCCAATCCCAAGCCCCTTCGATAACGAATAGCCAGTTATCTTAAACTGATGCGAACCATTTACCGTCTCAGTAATTGACGTCGATGTTGTCGATTGGGGGGACCCCGCCGACGCCGTTCTCAAACCTTCCCGAACAACCCTTCCCATAGCCAATCAAACGAATATTTCAACAATCAATCAAGGAATTAGCTATGGATCTGCGATTTGAAAACCGGAAGTGGAGAAAACCTAATTATGGGACAGAATTAGAGTTTGTTGATGAGAAATTTATAGGAGAGTGGGTTGAGTGATTGATGAGAAATAATTTAGGGTTAGAATTGGAGGAAGTTGAAGAGGAGTTGATGGATGATGAATTTTGCTAGGGTTTGGTTTTGTTTTCTCAGGGAGAAAAACAAGGGATGAAATGGTTTATTGGTTTTATAGAGCGATTGAAAAATTATTGGTGATGGCTCTTTAAGTCCCTGCCGTTGTATGTTCATTAACCCCACTCGCCATCTCTTTCCGCGTAATTCACGCGCCTTCCCCCTTATAATTTGCTAGTTTACCAAAATATCTTTGTAATAATTTAGTTTTTATTTATAAAAAAGAAATATTATTTTAATTGAATTTGAATTTCGAATTTTTATTTTGAGAGTGAAATAAATCTAATTATTACTAATAAACCATAGGATGATTTAAGTTAATTATAGTTTTTGTTATTATGGTGATCCAATTGGTCGACTGTGAAGAAATTTTTCACTATTTACAATTCCAACATTAACATTAGAGTAGTTGCTAAATTGGAATGAACTCTTGAGATCACATACTATTCTAACTTGAATTAATGCAATAAAATCCAAAATAACTACTTTTATAATTCATTAATGAAAAATAGACCCTATAAGTAATTTGGTTTAAGTTTTTACCTCTTATTTAATAAATGTATTATTTTTAGTGAAAAATATAATTAAATAAATAGATAGTAACCCACAATATTAAATATACAAACTCAAAACTGGGCTTTTAATATTGATCTAACTAATTAATTCAAATAAAAACAAATTGGTCTGTTTATATATTTCAAATACCTAGATTACAATATTTATTGGGAATTGTAGATTTTAGATTTTTTAAGAATTAAAAATCAAAATTTTTATTTTAAATTTCTACAAGTATTGAATTAATCTATTAAATTCAAAGGATATCACTTTATAATTATAATTTATTAAATATTTTTTTAGCCAACTGATTTTGATCAGCAGAAATTGAACGGCTAGATTGTGTGTTCACGCTGAATTTCCCAATGAGCACAATACACCCAAGTACAGACAAGACAAAATTACTCCATCCAATTTTCCGGAAGAAAACAAGAAAACAAAAACACACATTTCTGTCTGTATTCAGATTCCAACCTGGATTTCAACCACACGGATTCTGGACCATAATTTTTTTTTCCAATAAACTCTTGGATCTAATTAATTGAATTTAGTAAAAATTAGATTTTGGAGTCGCCCACAACTAAATTTTGAAAAGATCTCTTTCTGGGATCTGGGTATTGTAGATGGATAAGTTTATGGTTTTGTGATAAAAAGGATTTGAGAAAGAGGGGTTTGGTTGTCTCAGAATCTCTGATTGATTTCAGATGGCTGAAATTTGTTTGATGGCTTCTCATGGATTGATTCCTGGTATTGTTCTTCAGCAAGAACAGGCTATTTGTAAGGTAATTTTACCCTTTTTTTTATTGGATTTTTGGGGGTTTTGATGCTTAGATTTGTTGAAACTTGAATTGGGTTTTGTTGGGTGATTGTCTAATTTTGATTTGGGGGTTGAGTTCTGTTTGTTAAATTTGGTGCTTATGCTTCTGTCTGTTGATGATTGTTCTTGTTTTACCGAATTTAGTGACCTCAAGGCATGTGTTAGAGTAGTATTTGTAGGGGTATTGTGTATGGTTCTATGATGGACTATGTTGTGAGTGATTCATTATGGCAATCAAAGTCCATACTCTTTTGGGTAATCCATAGCTACATATAAAGATGCTTGTTTGTTGCTCGAGTAAACCATTTTGTGTGTTGGTATTGGTATGATCTTTGGTCTTTCTTGTTTGGTCTTATCAAGGTTATGTCTCGATGCTTTCAAATCTGTTTTGTCTCAACTGATTTTATAAAATTCAGGAATTTGTTTGCTGGAAAGTTAATCGTATCAAATTATTGAAACTGAAATATAGTTCACCGTTGTATTGTATTGAGACTATTGATAGCTGATTAGACACTAAATTGTCTTCAATTTAGTGTTTAAGATCAGGAATTAAGATTATCTGCATGGTTCAAGTAAACTATGGTGTTGAATTCTCTCATCCGCATCCTAAGTTTGATTCAGTGTTCTTCATCTGCCTAATTCTCTTTTATTAATTAGTATATTTCATATTAGAGTGTTACCCGTGCTTGTTTTTACCGTGACTTTTTTGAGAGAAAAATCTTACAATTCTTCTACGTTGTATACAAAGTTCTGTTTCTTTGCATTCATGGTGCGTTTCGTCAGATTCTAATCATTATAGTCTTGCAGGACTGTAGTTCGGTTATAATACATATATTTAGTACCTATTTTGTTAATTTGACATCCGTGCTATGTTGCCTTATGATAATATTTGCTATTTTTAGTCATGTATAACATATCCTCATTATACAATGGCATATACAACCTGAAATTTAATAGAAAATTGACTGGTTAATCACTTTTTCTTGTTTTTACCTTATGGTGCTTTTGTTAAATGATTTATCTTTGGTTACTGCAGGATCGGAAACCCATGTTGCAAAGTTCTGGTACGAGCCAGGATTTTATGAAATCAGGCTCCCTTAATCTAAGGCCAAACCAATGCGAAGAGCCATTGAAACCAATAACTGGGTTTTTCGACACCAATCAGTTTGTCAAGATTGACTCAAGTGTTCGAAGACCCATGCTCATTGATGTGCAAGGTTTGCAGCTTTACTAGTTTCTTCTTCATTCTTTTTTCATGCACTTCTTCACTCAAAGATAATTATCTTTAATCGTTTATCTGTAATATCTCATCAATGTATTGGTTGTATACTTATAAGTACTTTTACTGACTTTTGATTGGAAGAATCATTAAGCTTCGATACCATCTTTTATCATAGACTTCATGTATCGCACAACGCTGAAAGAGTCTGATTCACCTTCTAATTTTGATTGCAGATACTCGCCAAGACTCCATACTTTTCAGTTTTGGAATTGCTAATCAATGCACAAGAAGTGAACAAATTTTGCAGTACTTTATGTGCGGACTTAGCGAAGAAGAGCGATGTGGATTAGATTCATCGTTACTCTGTGACTTGACGAGGCTTCAAGCTTTTTCAACAGATGTGCATGGACATCTATTTGCTCCTTCTCTTATTTATCCACATAGCGAATCTGATGCGCAGAAGCCATTTGTGGATTTCGTGGGAGAGTTAACCCGTAGTTCAAAAATTAAGGTTCAGCCAGATGGAAAAGTTTTGTTTGGCGACAATGGTACCGAGATGAAAGATTTACTCTCCATCGTCGCTGAATTTTACTTGTCAAAGGACTTAACTAAGTTGAGAAAGCAGTCATATCTCGTTCCCTACTTTGAAAGGTACGGATGCATACACCTGGTTTTAGTATTTTGTATTATCTAAAGCATCTGACATCTCAACTATTATGTCAGCAGGCTGGATAACATTGAAGCACAGGCTAATAATATTCACGCGTCTTCTTTGAATCTCAAAGCTGCAACAGTCGCTCCTTCCAAGAGGTATGTTCACCGAGCTATGCATAACCATTCAGTGTGCTCCTTTTAGTTTGGCTCTTAATTAACTTGAGAGTATTGTTAACAGTCCCGAGAAAATCAAGCTGAAACCGTTGCAGAAGAAGAAGAAATACAGGACAGTCGGTCGAGAGAGGGATATTTGCAAAAGGAACTATTCCCATGCGTGCGAGAGCCTTTTATCCTTGATGATGAACAAGAGGCTTCGTGGGAAAACAGCAATACTTTCAATAAAGAACTCTGGCTCGGAACTTAATGAACTTCTGACCCAATTCTCGGCTGGCATTGCTGGGACCGGCTTGGCTGTTCTATTTTCTATTGTATGTAAAGTAGCTTGTGCAAGAGTGCCTTTTTGCTCATCCAAACTTTTAACCACTGGACTTGGATTTGCGCTCGTTTGGCTTTCTTGGTCGGTAAATAGACTCGGGGACACAATTCTCAACATCAGCAAGAATTTGAGCAAGGGGGGTTTAAGGGAAGAGGAAATGGTGCAACAGGTAGATAAAAGCGTGAAAGAGGTTTATTTTCGAGCTGCAACATTGTTGGCAGTGACAATGTTAAGACTTGTGTGAATGTTTTGTGGATGGTGACATCTTAACACAACTATTTATGTCTATGTAAATTATGGCCCGGTTGTTCATTGGAGGTGCTCAAGCTTATCGGGCATTGCCTGGATGCTCTGGTCAGGAAATAGAGCGAATGGTAAATTGATTTTGGCCTAGTCGGTTTTGACATGAATTTTTCCTTAGTAGATTGTAAGGTCATGTATGTAATCAAACTGTTTATAAATGCAGTTTCATTTGTCACTTTTTTCTTTCAAATAATTTTTCTTCTTGTTGATAAACAAATATGTATTGCCCATTGAATCATCGGTTGCTTGTTATGGAGACATTTATACAGATTTTGCCTACGCTGCAAGCAGATGATTTTCAGGGTCTCAAGCACAGATTCGGTAAAAATTAACATGAGCATGTGGAATACTCATCCTTTCGCAATTGAGGCAGTCTAGGTATAGATGGGAGATGTCAGGTCAGTTTGGTATTGATTTTGGAAAATGATTCTCAGATGCCCAAGTGATTTGTGAAAACTCCACTTAAAAGCTTCTTCAAAAATTGCTTGGAAATTCAAGTATCACTCTCCAAAATCAACCCCAAAAGAGACCTTTTATAGCCAATAAAATCTAGCACATAAATTCATCCGTTGGAAGCAAATTGTACTAATCAAGAATCAATTTGGTTTAATAACATAAATTGAAAAATGTTTTGAAAATGATCGGAAAATAGTGTTGGTCAGTTACGAACAACTTTAAAGAACACTGAAGATGAGCTTTCCTTCTCATTTATGCAAACTAGCCAAACCAAATATCATATTCTGCAAATTATAAGTAATCACCCCATGACATGTATTTGGTTTTTTCACCGAAATATAGCATTAAGCGGGAGTCCAAAAAAGCTGAAGGATCTCGAACTGCATTATATCATCAGTTCAGAACTTTTGAAACTACTCCGGCCCCAACTGTTCTACCTCCCTCTCTCAAGGCAAATCTTTGTCCTGTAAGATTCATTACAAGTAACGAATTAAGGTCTTCCATTTTCAACATTTTAGAACGCTATAATTGTTGGAAAATCTTTCATAATCATAACTAAATACATAAGAATTCTACTCCAATGGGAAAAAAATTCTAAGACCACTTTTATGTAAAAAAGAACACCCAGCATGCCAAATTCAAGAATACTCGCGTCCATAGGCAGTACTATGAAACTAGCAAATATGATTAAGAGTACTAATCAACAATACTGTATGATTAAGAGTGTTGAGTTATTAAGAACCAATATACTTTACAATCGAAGTTAGCTAAAACGCAAAATATAAGGTCAATTTTTGGCTACATGCGAATAGAGTAAGGAAGATTTCGTAGAAATATCATAATACCACTTATTGGGGACAATTTGTGGCTACATGGTTGTCATATATAGGTCTTTGGAAGTGCCGCAGTGACAATCAGTGATTAGCACAAGGTTAAGCGTTGCAATAGGTAGCTAGAAAAAACAACTTAACTAGCAGAGGATATAGAATTGAATTAAGCTTAGTTGAGTTGAGCATGCTGACACTGTTGGGGATATAGCAAAAGCATACATTTATCTTGATTATTTAGGAAGATAAATTATGTTTACCTGCTTCAAGTGGAACGGGAAAGTTAAGCTCGATAGTTGCAGGCACATTTTCCCCCGGCATACCCATCTTATGACTTTCTGGCAATTCTACTTTCCCAGTAATATCTGCAGTTCTCACATAAAACTGAGGCATGTAATTTGAGGTGAAGGCAGTATGACGTCCTCCCTCATCTTTCGAAAGGACATATATGTTAGCCTCAAACTTTTTGTATGTTTTCACGGTATTAGGCTTGGCAATGACCTAACATAAAACAAAACATATTCTTCATCACTTATCTATTAAATGCCAAATTATTATATTCTAAATAGTACTTACTTCGTTATTCTATCAAAATTTTAAAATTTATTTTTCTTTTGCAACCCATCTTTAGCAATAATAATGCTGAAATAATACAAACAATTAGTGTATAAAAAATATGTAGGCTCAAAGAAATAAGTTCGCGTACCATTCCTCGTTGTATGTCATCTCGTTTCAAACCACGTAATAGAAGACCCACATTGTCACCAGCCTAGTGAAAAACGTCAAAACCAATCAATAGTGCAAAGACCTTTGTTAGTTGCTTAAATTTGTTGAAAAAAGTAACCTACTTGTCCTTGATCGAGAATCTTCTTGAACATCTCAACACCAGTCACTGTAGTCTTCTGAACAGCACCCTACAAGAAAACTCCATGTTGGGACCAATAACTCTCTGATGGAATATAAACAACAAGGATTTCACATGGACGCTCATAAGGAATCTAAGCCAACTTTATCACAATGCTATCACTAACTGTTAACTCCTTAAAGGAGTATGGAGTAAATCATTATTTGAGGGAAATGCTCAATGATGCTAGGCATACTATAACTCCAAAAACTTGATTTTTGAAATTCACCTGTCTAGCCCCTAAAATCTCAACTTCCTCACCGACTTTAATAATTCCTTGTTCAACTCGACCAGTGGCCACAGTTCCACGTCCCTACAATGAGATAGACAAAAATAACCAATCAGGCATTAGCATTAGACATGGTTAGGTAAAGTTGTGTGTTTTGTAACCAGATCTTTGTTATTCTCTAGCCTATTCCATAAATCCAGAACATTGACAATGTATCCGAGTTTGTAAATTATGTTGCCATCACCTTACCTGAATTGAGAAGACATCCTCAATTGGCATGAGAAAAGGTTTGTCAAGTTGGCGTATGGGGTCTGGAATGTACTCATCCACAGCATCCATTAATTTTAAAATAGCCTTTTTCCCTATTTCATCATTTGTACCTTGTAAAGCGGACAAAGCTGAACCTCGAATGATTGGGATATCATCGCCAGGGTACTTGTAGAAGCTAAGAAGCTCTGACATGAAGATGAGCTCACATGAAGCACTTGTAGTAAAGCGAAAGAGCACTACAACAAGAACATCTATATGAAAGATGAACTTTGAAAAATAAAAAAGGTACCGCGAAGCTCCATTTCGACAAGCTCCAATAACTCTGGGTCATCAACAACATCCACTTTGTTTAGGAAGCACACAAGCGATGGCACGCCAACCTGTGTGATGCGACAAAATATTTTCACTTTCAAACATACAACAACAATGAAAGAGCTAAACACAACCGAGAAGTGCTTTCTTTACAAGGTTGTAAAATAGGATACCCACCTGATATGCTAATAGAATATGTTCTTTAGTCTGTGGCATGGGGCCATCGGGGCCAGATACAACCAGGATACCTCCATCCATTTGAGCAGCTCCAGTAATCATGTTCTGAAAATCAATTATATGTCTCAGGGATCTAAAGATAAACTAAACATACAAATCACAACTTACTACCTAGCGGCGGTTCCTTAAATACGTTTAGTGATGGAGAGGGAGTAATAGTCGAGTTATGAGAAACTCCATGTTCATAATCGGTATTATCAAAATGAAGATGCAAACTAAGTATACTGAGATTTAGAAAGCTTTTCATTTTGCTCTGGTGCTTTTTCAATAGATCTGCACCTATAAATCATAAGCCAATATGGAAGTTTAAAAGAACTTTACACATGTAACTAATCATACAGGGATTACTTCTCGGGCTGTAGATTTACAACTCTACTAGCTCTATGGCTTCCATGCAATACATCTAACTATTCAGATGCTCCAGCATGCAAATTAAAACACCAATAATGAATCAGACTATTTCATATTCTAAGAATACTAAAATATGTGTACAGCGTACTTTAACATAATCAGCGTGTCCTGGGCAGTCAACATGTGCATAGTGTCGCTTAGCAGTCTCATACTCTACGTGGGCCTGCAAAAATCAAGTCAGAAATAAACTTAGCTATGAAACTACCCTGAGAAGGTGGAAGTGACATTGATTTCTTGGAATAGCAAAATGACAAAAGAAAACATTATATACCAACCGTTGCAATTGTAATTCCTCTCTTTTTCTCCTCAGGAGCTTTATCAATCTCATCAAAGGCAATAGCTTTAGCTGTCCCTTCATCCGCTAACACCTGAAAATCCAAAAACATAGAAATAACGTACTAGCTCAGTGAAGAATAGTTGCTTAAAGAAGCAATCAACATAATCAACATATAAACCTTCGTGATTGCCGCAGTTAATGTAGTCTTCCCATGGTCAACGTGTCCAATAGTTCCCACATTAACGTGAGGTTTCCTATCAGCACAAAAACACTTATCAATCACACTATTCAGCTTCAATTCGTTCTCCGAGTTCAGATCATACATATATGACTTCCTAACTTTTCCATTACACGATTAAATAAACTGTCCAAATACAGTGAAACAAGTGTTTGAACTTACGTGCGAGTGAAAGTAGCCATGGATCTACACCAAGGAACAAGTCCAACGAATTTCTCATCTCCAGAAACCAAGTCAGGAACAGAGGAATTGCTAGAAATCAATCCACGACAACAAGAGTGATATAACTGAGATGAAAACGGAATTAAGCGCTTGGAATTAGGGTTTCGAATAGCGATTGACGCCATAGTTTTACAGGTGCTGAAGAGAACTGGCGATTTGATGTTCTTAGGGGTTCTCGAGGGTTTTACAAAGATCTTTCTGTATGGGCCGAAAACATTGCTAATGCAAAATGGGCCTATATGGGCGTAGCCCAACCCGGTTTGTGCTGGCTTCGTAACAGTAATTTACTCATTTTGTGATCATTTTTAATAATGTTGTCCAAAATGATAAATTTAGATTCATTTATTATTTAACTTTAATTTTATTTATCAAAAGAATAAGAAATAGTATAAATTGTCTATTTTTTTTTTCATTTGTTAAATCATATGGCCATTTTATCTTATAGTTAACGAGAGAATTAAAAACTTTAGATAAATATGATTTTTTAATATAATGTAACGATTTAAAAAATTCTTGAATAAAATAATTTGTAAGCTTAAGGTGTTGTTGGTAAAGGCCTTTTACTTACTAGCAATTCGGGTCGGAGCCCGACGAGCCTTATCAGGCGCCCGGATTATCACAGAGGAATCCAAGCCAGGCGCCCAAGCAAGGCGCCCGGGCCACCAAAGCCACCCTCTAGACGCCGAATAATCTCCAGAGTGCCAAACAACCTTCCACAAGCCGAACAACCTCTAGGTCGGCAGACAACCTTCAGACGCCGAACTCAACTGGCAGAGTTCCGAAGGAAAGTTGAACAGAGAGTTGCAACAGGAACGCCTGTTCAGTAGAGGGAATATTTTGAGTATTTGGCACGATGGATTGAGGGAAGGAGAGCATTTAGAATGGATGACGCCCCCAAAGGTAAAGAGGGTCATCCTAAGTCCACCGATTCCTTGAGGATGTTGGAAGCGTATACTGATAAAGTCTCTTAAGTACTCGAATGTTTGCCCTTTCCGCGGCTGATAGTACCTTAGCATTAAATGTTAGTCAAATAACATTAAATGCTAATCACACATCAGCATTAAATGCTAGTCAAATACCAACATTTAACTGACGATTAAGGGTAGAGACTACCAAACCCCGTAGGACGTGACTTAAAGTGATGATGATCACAAGAGAACACTTCCTATAAAAGCCCATTGATTAAGTACTGTAACGGGACTGAGATTTTAGAGACTGAAACCTAAGACCCGGAAAAAGAACTCATGCACATGCAGGATAGAGATAACCACGAGCAATCAACCCCCAAATCACTTCCATTGTCCTAACTGAGCCACCATTCGAGTCGCATTTGGAGACTCGAATTATTGAGTGGTCAGGGATCAGTATGTACTTGACCATTAAAACATGATTAATATTGTTGGGATACAGTTCTTTTAACCTTGGCACCATGCTACAGTGCTATTCACAAAGTTAAGGATATCACTGACATGATTTTAGGGTATTGTCCCATAGTAATATCAAACAACTTGAACAATTTGAAAATGGAATTGAAACACCACATTTTGATAGGAAGAGTGCAAATTCACAGAATCATAAAAGCTGAATTATTTGTATCTGACACATTGATTTGATCATTTATCATGGATATCATCATGTACTCCTTTTTTTTCTTTAACAATAGTAAATGTGCTAAGTTCTATT
>JAYMTB010000458.1:0-14209 GCA_036897585.1 Francoa sonchifolia | reverse complement strand
ATTGGACAGAAGAAGGGCTAGATGTAGCTTCAGCAGATGTTAGACAATTTAGATTTGATGACATGTGTTCATTAGCCCCTGAGTCTATAATCCATTCATCTTTAGTGCATACAGTCATCAAACTTATGAAATTATGCAAGGTACCTGCAATGTTTGCCATTGGTGCAGTAGTTTTTGTGTTTTTGTCTTTGATACTGTTGTGGATTAAAGATAGGAGAACTTGCAATGTTTGCAGGAACTGAAGCAATAGATCCTCCTTCTGTATTCTGAATGATTGCATCAGAATTTATTGCTCCTTGATTAGCCATGTATTACCTTTCATTTCCTCCCCATTTTCCATTATTATGACCAAACTTCTTCCCCTTAGAATTCTTCTTGTAATGATCAGGATATCCAATGATCTTATAACAATTATCCCTAGTGTGACCAACAATATTACAATTATCACAAAAGACACTTTTCCTTTCTTTGTTCTGATAATTCTTTGAGAAGAATGCAACAGGTGCATCATTAGCCAGATAAGACTGATTCACAATACTTCTTTGGGATTTCTCATTTGTAACTATAGAGTATGCTTGTGTGTGTGATGGTAATGACACCATCATTAAACTTTGTGACCTAACATAGCTATAACTCTCATTTAATCCCATTAGGAATTGAAGCATATTTTGTTGATGATTGTGTTCTAAGTATGTCTTAGAATTAGGACAATCACAAGTAGGTAACACTATCATTGCCTCATACTCATCCCAAAGCTGTCTTAGCCTAGAACAATAGACTAAAACAGAAGATGAACCTTGAATAAGAGAGTTTATCTCTCTGTGAATTGAAAAAATCCTTGAACCATTGATCTTACCAAATCTATGACAGAAATCTTTCCAAACATTTTCAGCCGAAGTATAATAGATCATTCCATTAAACAACTCCTTAGAAATTGAGTTCAAATTTCAAGAAAATACCAGTGCATTGCATCTTAAGAGAATCAAAACAATGAGAAAGAGATGAAAGGAAAAAGAAGGAAGGAGAAAGAAAAAATGAAAAAAAGTGGACTAAGACAATGTATATATACAACTGAAATAACAAACTACTTGAAAAAACAGAATTTGTTACTAACTTAATAGTCTAACTAACTAACCATAATTAAATTTCTAGAAGCTTCGGTGTAATCCTCACAAAAAACAATGGAATTCAGCAAAGGAAACGACAAACCCAAACTCCTAATTCTACTCTCAAAAAACCTTAATCCTACTCTCAAAAATAAATTACAGAATTAATGTAAATATTAAAAAAAAAAAAAAACAGTTGTTATTGGGAGCCTACCCTTTACCGCTCTCAAGTGAACAGTGAGATTGCCGAAAGTTGATCGTTGATCAGCAAGATCGGTGCTCAGCCCAAAATCAACAAACCCAGAAATTAAGCGGCGATATGAGAGAGAGAGAGAGAGTGGATGTTAACGGCGATGTTAATGCCGTTAAACCAGGTTTATCACGGTAAGCCCGACCCGAAATTAACATTAACTTTACCAAAATTTAAAAATAATATTAAATACTTAAAAAGTGAGTAGAGCCTCTTGCACTTTTCCTTTTTTATATTTTCTTTTTGTACATTTGTTTTAATTATCAATGTATAGGCGATAATGGATCTGAAATCTTTTTGTAAGACAAGAGATAACTCAAACCAATTGACATTATAAATATTAACACACGTAACTTCGATTATAATTGTCCAAGTACTTAATCAAAATATGTTATATAATCTAAAACTATATGAATATGAAATTGATATCATCACAATCTCAATAAAATGATAAGATCGATTAGATTGATCTTCATTTTCCTCCTCACACATGATGATAGATTACAAATGTGAGTAATCGGACGTACTTAAATGGAAGAGACGTGTTGTTATGTGGAACGTTTTGTCATATAACAAAAAATATTTTTAAGTTGTTTTAGTGCCTTTTTTGCTTTGGCTTTCAGGGGAATTTTTGTGACCCCTATCCAAAAAATACTGTAATTTAAAAAATCTATAAAAATTGCATCTTTTATTAAAAAGAAAAAAAAAATAATAGAAGAGAGACCTAGCCAATATATATAATGAAATCTTAATGGGTTACCCATTATAATCTACTAGTAATTTTAGCTCATCAGATCTACACTTAATAGGTGTATGTAGCTCATACCTAATTCATACTGATAACTTAAATATAAGTTATTTCCAACTCATTTAAGAAAACCAAAAAATCTACAATTAGTATTTTGACATTTTTCAATCGGAATAAATATGTATTAAATCATATTAAAATTCTTCTATGCTAAAAATTATTGATATATTGTTTTAATGTTTATATTAATATTGTCTATAATTTTTATTTTGATAATTTATAATTCGAATTTTCCAATAATATATTACTATATGTTTGTAACCGATAGATTCTGTAGGGTACAGGTCGGTATGGGACCAAAAAAGATATACTGATTTTTTCGGGTCAAATGAGCAATACGGATATTTGGGGTGAGAGGAAGAGGACCTGTGACAGTTTCGATAAAGACAGCAAGTAACAGCTCTTCCGAAAACGTATGTCGAACTATCTCAAGATGTCTCTCAAATCTGGTTAGTAGGTAGGAGAGAAATGTTCTTGGTCTTGGTGTTAATAGGTTCTCAAGTAAAATCTCAGTAGTTTCAAAAAAGTATTTGATGGGCTATTTATAGGAGATATTTTGTGTAGTTGGTATTTTGAGTGCACTTTGAGTAGTTCTCGAAATACCACGTGTCTATCCCTAGTTCTAGGACGTCCACATTAGTGGAGGATACGTGGCACACATGTAATTTAGGGTAAGACATGCTTTAGGTAGGCGTTTAGAAACATTAAGATCGCATCAACATACATTTTTCGAAACATCACGGGCTTGAGGGATCAGGGTGACCCTCCTTCTTTTGGGACATCACCTCAATGCCTAGGCGTACCCCCTTCCTCAAGCCGTCATGCCATATATCCCTTGATATTAGGGTACTCTTATTGCAACGCTCTGTCCAACTTTGCTTACCGGGCGGGGCGTCAATGGTTGAACTCGACGTCTGCGGATTCTGGGCTTATATTTCCGTTGATCCGGTAAGTGGCCAACTGACCCGGCCCATAGAAAAGCCTTTACCAACACTATCAAATTTATAAATTTAGATATATTCATTGTTGAAATAATACTAAAAAGACATACATTAAAAAAAATCGAAAACAATAACAATATCTTTCTCAGTTACTAATTCATCACATTAATATTTAACGAGTATTACATCAAGTTGATAAAATAAACTTTTTGAACATCTTACATGGAGAACGAGCAATTCTCATGTAAAATTATCTTTGCAAACATAATGATCAAACGATTACAATAATTATCAACTAATGAAACTCTGAAAATTCTATGATATTGATAAAAGAAGGGAATTACGCGGTTCATTTGGCCGGTTCATATCTACATACACAATCGTAAATGTTTCCATCGATCAATTTTTCTGCCAATCTTTGATTCTTCACCATCGCGAGCTGCAAAACATGTTTATGTTGTGTAACGAAAATTATAAATAATTGAAAATCAACGTAACAAGAATCCATTATCATCACAAATTCTTTTCCCCGGTTCATTGAGGAAAAACAAAAACTATGGTGAGAAAAGTTAATGGATCGTACCTTCAAAGCCTCGCATTTAAATCGAGCATTAAAGTTAGTATGAAGAGATCTGCCCATTCCTTCCAAAATTATCTGCAGGCCATATATTTCATGAGATGATTATATTGACGAAAAACAGTACTTTTTTAAACTAATAACCAAATTACTGTTGTTTTTAAAATAGTTTCCAAAATACCTTTTCTGTGAATTCAAGAAAAAAAAATACTGCACTATTTAAAACTAATAACCAAATTACCAGTACTTTTTTATAAAATACTTCCCAAAATACCCTTTTTGTGACTTCATGAACAAAAATAGCAAAAGTACCGCACTATCTAAAACTAATAACCAAATTACCATTATTTTTTAAAAAATATTTCCCAAAATACCCTCTTTGTGACCATATATAAAAAAGTGGAGATACAACATCTTTTAAACTAATAACTAAATTGCCATAAAATATTTCCCAAAATACCCTTTTGTGACTTCGAGAATTTGAAAATCATAATGTCAATGGAAAAAAAGAAAAAAAAAAGTATTCTTAGACCTTTTCGCTTCTTTTTTTCTCTCAAAATAGTGGTAATTCAGGAATTTATTTGAAAACATATGTAATTTTGAATTTTAAGGTCGTAAAATTTGTAAATAGAGATTTGCACAATACCAAGTCGGCCTCTTTGGCAGCGGCAGCTAGCTCCGAACTAACTTGCCTTAAATCTATGCACGGACTCCCACACCCGTTTTCAACAACCATTAAAGGAACAGAACTCGAATTTTCTTTCAAACAATCGAAGGTGTTAATCATTGCATCGACAAGTAGACCTCCGGCTTCAGCAGCTCTGCGAAGAATGTCACAATGCTGTGGACAAAAATCAGTTTCCATGACATGAGTATCTTAAAAATTCCCGAAAATTCAGCGTAAATTTAATTAGACAAACCTTGGCAGCCTCGGCTACAATGTCGGGAATTTCCATAAGACTTACTCGCCAAGGTCTTTGCATTTTATCGCGGCTCATTCTATATATTTCGATGATTGTTCCTTTATGATAGAGATCGACACAAGCACGGGATCCCCAGTCAAATATATTTGCTGCAAGAACACCTTCGATTAGTGCGAGGAGTCTTGTTTCCTGAAAAATAATGAGGGTTCAAAAGTATCAGAAAGGAAATCTGCAAAAATCCAAACTTTCTACTGATTCGGGTGATAACAATTTTAATTGTATGTACCTCGTTCATGCTATCGAGCTCCATCAACAGGTCGGGTAAAACAGCTAGTGATGCCTCATTTTCCCTGTCACGTTAAAGATCATGCAAAATTTTCGTTACAGCTAATATGTGCACACATCACATTACAGATACATGTCCAGTCTTGTTGAAATAATAAAAGCCTGATACCTCTGTTTTATGCTTCTATAAACGTCGACAAATTGGAATTCCCTCAAGCACTCTTCTCGTAGTTCCAAAAGATTGGCTAGTCCTAGCTTTCCGTATGCAGCAGGCTCCTCCATCAATCTGTTCAGCAGGTTAAGAATTAGTACGAGAAAAAATTCTTCGATACTTGATTATCACAACAGAATGTGGAGTTTGTTAACAAAAGAATCATATTGCTCCGCATGAATACAACAAAAGTGTTAAAGTTCAATCGACCAAAATTTAGACATCCCGAGCATAAGGCCGTGTAAGAAAAAGTAATGAACCGATGCCACGTGGAAATAGGCAATTCAGTCAAACATTACCTCGCCAAGTGGGCAGAAAATGCACGAGCAAATGCATCGCCCCTTCGTTTAGCATCATCGGTTCCTCCTTCACTTGCAACTGCCTATATATGTTTCACATTAAGCTCTTACTATCAGAAAGTAAATAATTATACAAATCACAAGCATTTTTCTCAATGAATGTAAACAATTATCTAAAAGCATAATATGTTACATGAAGTTGTCGGAATTTCATTAGATCCTCCATTAGTTACTTGCAATCATTAGAATAATCAGTCGAGTATATGAAATCACCGTAAACACGACTTTTTTAAGTTTCGTCCGAACTTTTGAGATAATCTGAAAAATACTAGTGTCGACTGTTTGGGACGAGAGACAGAGAGAACATTACGGATTCGTGACAAATGTTTACCTTATCAACGAGGTCTGCCAAATTCTCTGACAACACAGTGAACCAATACCTACCAAAACATTACATTTATATTTTCGTAATAAATTATAAGATAACGACATTCATAATCGCTTTCTCTATAGACAATATTGAATATATATGGTATTTTCTCACTCTAGCTCGCCATGATCCAGATCGATAGTATTAGGCTCATACCTGTCGGCATGTAAAGACGATGTTAGTACTATTAACGATATCTGATAACATGGAAGTTATCGAAAGGAAAATGAATCCTAACAAACTATAAGATTTGCGGGAGTATCACTTATGGAGCTTTATACGTTTTTGAGTCTGCCAGTAACGGAAACACCTCCAAAGTGGGTACAAGATGGAGAACACCCACGTTTAAAGCACTTGCATCAGAACGCAGAATCTCTCCTTTTGATGAAGGAACCTCAAATCCTCCGAGTCCAGTGGTTCCAGGTGGAGATATTGGCACGGGAGCAATAATCTCGGTTCCTTTTTGAACAAATTTTTCCATCCACGAAATCTAAATTTGAACAAAAATGAATCTAAATTCCTTTGTATCAAGTATATTGGTGAATCCAAGTCAAATTATGTAAAATTATGACGACTTGCCTTTTCGTTCAAATCCCCAAGTGGGGGACCGTGAATTTTTCCTCCTGTGTATGGTGCACCCATCGGGAACCTTTCAACTAACTGATGGACCATCAAGTCATCAAGACCATGTTTTTCTTTGCTCATGAATGCGCCTAAAGCTCCGAGAAAGCCTTCGTGCCTCAAGAACATTGCTTGTGCATCTCCTTTAGACCTAAACATACGAACAACTATTGAATCATGAGATACTATTGAAAAGTTACAAACCATGAACTTTGATGAGCAAACATGTGAGAGAAATCAAAAGGTACTTGCCAGAACTGAACTGCAAAGGAGATTGTATCCATGGTATAAGCATGACCCCTTATAAAAAATCCTCCAAAAAATATTCGCTTAAGACCAAATCGAAGTGCATTCAAGTAAGCTATCTACACAGACGAACAGCCAAATTTAGAAGCACAAATCCATTCCAAGCGCATCCAGTCCAATTATTTCAGTAAGTTCAAAAAATTAATCGTTAACTACTTGCATTAAATTGCACTGCAGAATATTTCGTCAACTAATATTCGGGAACATTAATCTATTCTCCGTTCATCTCACCTGCCCAATATTGTATGAAATCATTCGTAGAAGAGACAGTGAGATATCTTCCGGTCTGTAATCTTCAAGCTCCTTTTTGTCAGAGATAGCTTTGCCAAAACTAGAAGCAATGGTTGATGCAGAGAGACCGATCTACGAAAAATTAAGATCAGAGATGACACTAAGTTTAAGCTTGTAATGCTAAATTAGTGTGCAAATAAAGCCTTGCACAAATTTGGTACCTTACTGTAATCCGTACCACCATATATGTCCCCAACGAGCATGTCTATGGCCCGGTTATCTCCCCTCTGACTCAGCTCTAGCAACTCATCAAAACTGAAATTGAAATGAATTAACTGAACAAACTAACAGCAGTTTTTCGACGGACAAAAGGATATAAAGAAACAACCTCTTGCACTTTGTTAACAGCCTTCCCAAGCCCCAATAAGTCCCACCTCCGACATTTGTTCCACTCACCCGCTCAAACTTCCCATCCCCGTCAACCTACACCAATACAAATTACTCGAGCACAAATTCCCTGAGTGGATAAGATGAGAAAAGAAGACGTTTGTACCTTGATCATACTAACACCAGATCCAACATTAACGAGAAGATAAGGGAACAAATCATTATGGTCAATCTGCACAAACTCTTTTTGACCCTCCTTGTGGGTAAACGCTTCATGACGAATCGCCTACTCCAAACAAAAACGGAAGAGTCAATTCAAGTTTCATAAATCCAGCATATGATAAATTCATGCGAGATATAACCTTAAGCAAGAAATTTGCTCCAGCCACAAGACAACCCATTTCATCTTCTTTGTCAAGACTAACACCAAGCCTTTCTTTGAAGAGATCGGTAAACTTGTACGCTCCACCACCTGTGGCCTTCTCATGAATTCATCTCGTTAATAAATGCATTATGCATGTACTACATATTTTTCCAATACGGCTTAACCAAAGAATGCAAACATTTCCAATGTTTACCTTAATTATGGCATTGCCACTGCCTGGGGCCTCAGAATTCGAGCAACGGGAATCTATCCCTATTTTCAAAAACAAATTTATATATTTTAGAAAAATTGATCGAGCAACAGAATTGGAACGAATCAACAAAAGGTGTGCATACCACCACAGTGAAGCTGCTTGGAAGAAATAAATTCTAAGCATTCGTTAATTTTGCTTGTCTCAAACTTCACAAAATGAAGCCTTCCTCCTAGAATAGGGTAGCTTCTCCGATTACCATTAGCAATCCCTAATCTTTCCTTGAGAGTCTTTTTCCTCTTATCATTAATTGATCGATTCTCATGTCTTGAAAAATAAACCAACTTGATAAGAGATCCTGCCAGATTTCACATGCACTTTAAGGAGCAACCAACATAAAATGAATGGATTTATCACAATCAAGTACAAAGATTAAGTAAACTTGAATAGATATTTTCAGTTTCCTACTCGCGGGCACCCATATTCTTACTTTTCTATCAATCTCCAATTCTAATTGCTCCCCAATTTGATATTATTAATTCATTGTTCCTAACACCTCAATTGTTATTTGCCAAGTAAAGTTCTAGATAATGATCATTGTAACGATGCCAACAGATTTTACCAGTAAATCTAATCTTCCTCACTAATATGATAATATTAATTCTTCGTTCATAACACCCTAATTGCTATTTGAACAAGTTAAACCAACAGATACTCACAATCTAACAATTAAACAAACAAAACAACAAGGCAAGAACCATCGTAGTCACATCGCAATCAGATTTAACTAGTTAAACCAACAGATACCCCCAATCAGCATACATAACATCAATCCAAATATACCTCCAATGTCAAGAGCCAAATGAGAAATATCATCAGATTGATTAGGCAAAAGAATCGTAGGATCCCTTTCCTCTGAATTCCCTTGAATTTCAGCTTTACTAACATCCAACTGAGGCCTAGAACTCGACCGATGAATCAAATTTCCAGCACACTGAGCCATCATCTCTGTCTCACCCCGTAAACCAACACCAACCTCTTCCCTCACAACAAAATTTTCTTTCCCCTCATTTTGCTCACCCTTTATATTGTCAATTTTAGGTCTTTTGGTAGACCAGCAGCCATTAACCCTAACTTCTCACCACCTCCTACCTACAACCCACATCAAAAGTCCCGTCTTTTTTTTGGGTCAAAAGACCCATCACTTGTCTTATGCTGAAAAATCCATAAATTTTTCAATTTGGTAAAGTTTAGCTATTCAAACAAGAGTTATGAACAAACAAATTCTCACCAGAAATCAATAAATAAATGCAGCCAAGAACTTTTGAATCTACTCTTTGATCTAAAAATTTAGACTTACAGAATTAAAACCTAAGCCGAGAAAAACTGGCAAACATTAAATGATTGTAGGGCACATTTAAAATCCTACAAAGAAATGATTTTGACACCAAAAGATCCAAATTTTTTTGTTTATATTCAAGATGGAGTGAAACCCAGAATTTCTGAGAGTGATATTTGCTTTATTTAAGAACATAAAACTTGACCCATGTGAAATTTATACGAGAAAATGATGAAACAGGGGAAGAACAGTGATAAGATGATATGTATGTACGGAAATTGGGGATAAAGGGAAAGAAAACTGTTAGTGTTTGAAATTAGATAAATGTGGATAGGGAAATATTAAATATGAATAAATTGGAGTAAAGCCAATTTTGGCAAAAAATTAAATTTTAAATATTTTTCAAATTTTTGTTACAAATTTGAAAAATAGTAATTTCAACCTACGAATTTAACATATTTTAATTATACCGAATTAATTAAAGTATGACATAAGAATAATCCTACTCTTTTTGTACAATAGTAAGGATAATCAAAGGTAATACAATAAGCATGATTATTTCCCGCATCAAAATTCTGCTACGAAAAAAATAAACGTGAATATTATGAGGTTTGCGAATTCATAATTCTAGTCTTTGAAACTAATAAGCTGAAAGATATAAATTCATCACCAATATTTTTCGACATCAGTTTATGTTAAACTTCAAACGCAAGTAGCGGACTTCTCGAGAGGCTCGGGATCTTGATGAGCATTTTTGGCACGTTTAGCTTCTAAATCTTCTACAGCCGCCTTGATAGCATCATCGGCAAGCATAGTGCAGTGTAACTTAACTGGTGGAAGCGAATGATGTTTTGCAATTTCCCTGCAATTCAATTGAAAATGGCAGACATGATTCAGTTTCGGCACTAGGGTGAGCACAAAATTTGACCAAGCAAACAATTGCCCGAGTAACAAATTATGCCTACATGTCGATAATAGTGTGCGGCAATCCAAAATAATCACATTATAAAATTATGAAGAACACTTGATACATATGACTGAAGGAAAATGCACAAAAAATAAATTGCATATCCTTCCATTCCCACTTACATATAGTTTCCAACTACATATACATATTAGGAGAATAATGGAATATGAGAGGGAAAGGATACACATCACACATAATCAATCCCTCAGCAAACAAATTAGTACATCGTATTTACTTTTGGTAATAATTCTGTCTTCATTAGAAATGAACATAATTCAATATGATTAGTACTCCAAGAAGTGTCTCACATGCTATCACTAACCCGGAGCCATAAAGAGATAGGAATTCACATGAAGACATAGCTATAATCAAGCCCAAATATCAAAACTGTAAAAAGCAAATTAAGTGAAATGAAGCCATGGCATTTGAAAATCACAGATGAATCAATCATCCATGCGCCTTTTTGCTTGTTGAGATAACCAAACTCGAACCCTTTACACAGTTATACACGAGAACTAAAATCATCCAGTCAACTTAGCCTTATACAACAACTTCCATCGTAATTTAGGTTTTAGGTTAACAACATCCATTGAAATCTATATCTATCTACCAATTATCAGCATCCGAATGAAACATTACAGACAGAAAATTAATCACTATAACTAACATCAAAGAAATGGAAAACAGAAAACAGAACTCGTAAGCATGATTTTTCTCAATTTAATCCTCTGAAAGGTAAAACAACAATTCAATGGCAATAACCTAGCATTTACCCACAGGAGAAGATGCAATAGCAGATCCACACCCCAAAAGTCCCAGTCTCTTCATCAACCCTAATTAGAAGCTTCATAACATCGCCTCAAGCAGGTGCACCAACAGTATCATTCTTATCAAACGATCCAACATTCCGAGGATTATTGTAGTTATCAACAACTCTCTCATGGTAAAAAAAACGGCACAATCCGAAAACCGGATGATCGCGCCTCCAGCAACGCTAACCGAAGTAGATTCCCCGTTGTTTGCCTCAACATCATGAAGATTCTTTCTTTTTCAAGCTTCAAGGAGGAAATGAAGAGGATTTGAACAGATGAGCTCGATATACTAGCGTTTTGGATCAAAGGCGGTTCGCCGGCGAAATGGAAGGTGGTGTAGTTTAATTCCAGATTGGGCCCAACCCATTTACATGTATTTTGGGCTGAACTTAAGAAAATTCTTGAGTCCAATTATGGTGTGGGTCTAAGCCATTTTAGGCCCCGTCTCTTAGTTTTAGTCTAGGGTTGGCTTATTGTCCAATTTGGGACAACATTAATTGGATACCTCGAAATGATGTCCGATTAAGTTAGTGTTGGCCTTACAATTGAAATCTGATATTTTATTTTAGAATAAAATGAGTAGACTACTTATTTTGATCATTTTCAGGACACATTGGTCATACCTACATAAGCTATGAGGTAAAGAAAGGTAGGAAGGGAGATGATGGAATAATGAGCACACTCCATTACAATGAGAAAGTAGTGGCAAATTGTTTGGTTGGATTGATTTGAAATGATTTTTCACGTTATTGCAAGTACAAAAACCACTACAAAACCCTAGTGTTCTTTCCATTTCCAACCTTATAGTCAAATCTTAAATTCAACAGCATTATGCCTCATTCATTTCTTTGAAATAAAACAAATTATAATGTATTAGTTAGATAAATCATTTTATTTTTACATTTCTTGGATTCAGTTTTGAAGGTCTACTACCCTTTTATTTCATGTGTCTCTCACAAATAGTCACTATATATTTGATTATTGATTTCCATATTTCTGTACAATTTGTTTGGATTCACAGATAGAAATGGGTGAACAATAAACATGGATTTTTTTTGAAGCACTACCATTTTATTGCCTCTAAATATGGTAATAAATGAAAAGGAAAAGGGAAGTGATTCAACAATAATATTTTTGGAATAATTGATAGGAGGACTCTTCACTACACTTATCGATCAAGAAATTTGTTATTTAAATATTTTTCCGAAATTATTGGAATACGCTTAAATCTATTTAGACATATATATGATTATATGATTCATGCCCAAACAATTGATTAAAGATTCATTATTATTTGGGCTATGAGTAACTATTGGACCAATTCAAAAATATTTTTACTCACGACGATACGATTATAGACAAACTAAATATCAAATGACGATAGTATAATTTAACAAAGATATATTGTACTAAAGACTAACTCTTTATTGTCTATGAAATATGCTCGATGACTCTAAATTTTGTGATGTTAGATTTTTATTTTCAATCGTAATATTTATGTGAGTTCTTCGTAACTATAAACTTTTTTTATTATTCAAATTATAAAAAGAAAAAATAACATCTCATATACAAATTGGCTTCACTTTAAAGTCAAAAAATTAAACATAATTTAAAATATTGTTGTAAATCAAATCAATTAGACATCTAAATATCCTATTTTTATCTAATTAATTTTTCTGCTATTAAAATAGAGAAAAAAAGTAAGTGAAAAAGGATGTGGACAAGATGGGTTCCACAAATTTTAAACCTAACCATTGACCTAACCTCTAACACTAAACAACAATATTTAAAGCTTAATTTATATTGTGCTATAGTACAACTTCCATTTTCCTACCACTTTTTATTGTTTTCCTTTTTATTAAAGGGTTCATTAAATATTTTATATTTTATGACACACCCAATTGTCATACATCGAAAATTATTTTTATAATATCAAAAAATCTGTTTAATTTGTGAGCATTAATTTATTATAGATATGAATCTTTTCAAAATGTATCTGATGAGACATAATATGATATTAGTGGTATTGCATTTTCTATTGCTCACTTCAAGTTATTGCTATTGTTCAATCAAGTTCGAACGTAGTGTTAAGACGAGTACGATCTATTTGTCATAATTCATATTCTGAAAGTCCATTTTGCTTCTCTCACCTAATATCAAAATATTAACAATGTTTGAGATTTGACAATAGTTGTTTATACATATCAGAACTGTAAATTTTTTTTCTTTTTTATAAATAGTGGACTCTCATCTAATTTTTTCGATTTGTATGTCATTCTTATATACTTTAGGCTATATAGAAAATCCTTTATCTCAATTGAAAAGTCAAACAAATATATATATATTAATCGATCTATTATTATTTTGTATGTATATGCCCCATTTTGAACTTTCTTTTTTATATTAAGAGTCACTATCATGTCAATGCATGCATTACTAAATATAAATTTAGTGCCTCGTGGCCAATTTATTGATATAATAAATATTTTTAACTTCGATGGATACATTTTAGTGAATAATAAACTTAAATTAATGGTTATAAATAATCCCCAATTAGCTATCTAGCACAACAAGTTGTCAAAGGTCAAATACCCTTTTTTTCAATAATTCTCTACTTAGTCCTAGTGTGTGAAATTTTTTTTATTTCTCAAATTAAAATTCAATTCCCAAAAAAATAAAATAAAGAATTAGATTAATTAGTTTTTTTATATAATAGTATCTGTCCCGACTATATCAATTGTAATAACCCAAATTTTCTAAAAATGTTTTTCTGCGTGTTTTAGGGGCCCATATGTGGAGTGGTGAAAAACCACATATAGTGGTAATAAGTATGCATATTTAGTGGTCAAGTGAAGAAAATTACTAATCAATGTAAGCATTTTACCACTCCAAGGGTGGCCCTTTGCAAAATTCCTAAAATTTCATTATATGATATTAAAATTGTCACAATTACTAAATTCTATAGATAAATTGATTAATAGATTCACAAGATTAGTAAGTATTAGACTCTCAAGATGCATTATTTAGCTGTCGTTGTATTAATGACTATTTTTCCATATGTCTTTTTTTTTTTTTTTTTTTTTTTTTTTTTTTTTTTTTTTTTTTTTTTTTTTTTTTTTTTTTTTGGGACACATAACAAAT
>JAYMTB010000457.1:0-14215 GCA_036897585.1 Francoa sonchifolia | reverse complement strand
AACAGTGCTGTTTCTTGCTGCCAAAACTGACTTCTTCTGTTTCGCCTTTGGGCCAGATCGCCATGAAAATGTTATTGGGCTTGAAATTGGTATTTTAACGATGACAAACATTAATACTCTCAACTCCTAATTAATAATCCTCCTGTTGACATATAAGAGGTTCCGTAACTCGAATGGGACAACAGAAAAGGCCCATTGGGGCATCAATTGTTGTTGGGTTCTCTCTTTGATATGTACAAGGCAAAGGTGAGGGATGAAATTCAATAATGTAGGGTTTAGTTTAGTGTATTTTGTATTGATTACAATTGGAGTTTAATGTTGGTATTCTATAATGGATGGATAGGAATTTGAGAATCAATAAAAAAAAGACTTTAGAGAATGGTTAGTAATAAAGTGAAGTAAAAGCAATCGCAGAATTCAAAGAATAAATTCCCTATGAACTTTTTCTTTTCTCCTCCACCTAATTGTTTTTCTTGCATTAATGAATCCTTTAAAGTGTTTTTTTTAATGTCAAAGCCGCAAGAGGAGGAATTATCATCTTCATCTGTAGGTGAAAAAGAGAGATAGCGAGACAAGCATCTGATACCGCCGCCCCCATCAAAAGTACTGGAAACTGGCTCAGTGGCACTACCTCCTCATGACAACACATACAAAACCTTATTAGACCCTCTCTGCCTTTTACATATTCCATTTGAATCAATGGTATCCATTTTAAATTAGTAGACCACACCAAATACTATAAAATTTAAACTATAGTTTAATAAAAACATTAATTACCACCTGCACCCCCACCGTCAACTTCCCTATCCCTAGTTTACTTCTCTACAAATCTCCATTGTCATTTCTCTCTGAATCCCACAATCAACATGACAATTTTCCCTTACTTACTCCTCCTCTTCTCCTTCACAATTCCCTCAAGTAAGCAATTTATTTCCATCAAAATTTCACTATTAAGTTTCCATCAAAATCTACCTAATAATTTTCTTTCTTTCCAAACAGGTGCAACATACTGTATATGCAAAGACGGCGTCAGTGATCAAACCTTGCAAAAAGCACTGGATTACGCTTGCGGTGCTGGCGCTGATTGTTCCCCAATTCTTCAAAATGGACCCTGTTTTCAACCCAATACTGTTAAAGATCATTGCAGTTATGCGGCTAATAGTTATTTCCAAAAAAAGGGCCAACCTCAGGGCAGCTGTGATTTCGCCGGCGCCGCTACCATTACCCAAACTGCTCCCTGTATTCATGCCGCCCTCTTAACGCCAATAAATTTTACCAACCACTTTTTTATTTTTAACAACATTTGCTGATTTGGTTTTTATTTTTTGTGATTTTTCTTTTCAGCTGTTTCTTCTGCTTGTGTTTATCCATCAAGTTCCAGGTATGTAATTTAGTTGAACATTTAAAAAAAAAAAAATTGGAGTTCAGTAATTATATTTGAATTTTGGGTTAGTGTGAAAATTTGAATAATTGTTAGAGCATGCTATATTTTGATGAGTAATTCAGTAGAATATCATAGCCAGGTTACCCCGTGTCTGGTGGTTCAGTGGTAACATCAATATATGTTTATGTTGGTGATAGATTTGAGATGGGTTTTGTTTGAATAAGCTGAAGTGAGTGTATATTTTAGTTGTTTTACACGCAATCCTGTCTTGCGATCCCAAAAAATGTGATTTTGTTGTACCAAACTAGGTCTTGATGTTATACATTGATTAATTTTTAAGTGATTCCTTGTAGTTGCGTTGGAAATATCACATTAATTATGATAAGGTTGTTCAAGTCATGAATACGAACGAGTTCAAGTTGTCAAAATCCTCGCTCATTTGGGAATCTTTTGGACGTGCATTTTGTGTAACTGATAAACGATATCTTGAGTTATCTAACTATTAGTTGTAAGAATTTTTGGTACCAGATGTATATAAGAATTTGTCATAAGGTGATTGAGTACCTTGTGCAGCTTGCGTCTCTTAGGGCATGCTTAGGAGTGCTTTAAAATATTAGATTTTGAAAGATTTTAGCCGGAAGTTTAATCAGATTTAATAGCAAGGTTTAACAAGTTTTATCTGAATACACAATGTAACAATTTTTATGTTCATGTTCATGTTATTTGTCCTCCTTGTTTCAGCAATACAGGGACACCGACTCCAACAACACCACAACCATCAACAACTCCTCCAACAACAATCACAGCACCGCCACCGCCCTTTACCACAACTCCAGCAACCACAACACCAAGTCCAGTTTTCGGCACAACAGGGAGTGGTAGCATTACTGACTCAAATCACGGTCTAATACTCTATTCAAATATTGCTCTTACCTTATGGGTTTCAGTCCTATCATTGCTGTGGAATTAAAAAGAAAAAACAAAAAAAGGTGACATTTTGGTGGGCATATTTTAATTGGGTATTTTTGTATAGAGAGAGGTAAATTCCCACTAGGGATTATGTTTTTTCCTTTTTTCTTTGTTCTTTTCCCACTTATGGTGGGAATTTGATTCCTCTTAGAGTCTACCCTTTTTGTACATCTAGACTGAGTAATTTTGATTATCCATCCTAAATTAATTCTCTTTTTTTAAAAAAAAAAAATAAACTAATTAGTAAATGATTATTGGATTCTAATTTGTGGGGTGTGATGGACCTGTATCTGGATTTAGTTATTTATTTATTTGTTTTGTTATAGGAATGAATATATTAAGTTTGAAAATAAACACAAATAGTATTATCTCATTAATTTTTGGATGATAAATAAATAATTAGTTTTTATATTATATCATATTCAACCACGATTGATTTGAAAGTCAAACTTTACGTGTGGTGAAGCTGCTAAAATAAAAACTTAATTAAATATTTAAAATAAGTTTATTCCTTCAAGTATGTATTACCATTAAAATCACTTGAATCTCAATTTTTATGATTATTTATATGAAGATGGGTGAAAGTGTTATTAATTTATCACCGATCCAACCACCAAGGGGCGGTAACCAAAATGAAATTATTACGTCATTAATACAAATAATATATGAAAACTCAGTTTAGTGTCCATTTCCAGATTCTGCGGTGTGTGGGTGTTGCTTCTAACCATTTTTCGTGTTTTAGTGGAATCAGAAGGTGTGATGTGATATGGGCGAAAGGAATCTTCCAATTATTGTTTTGACTCTCACTTTTTGATTGCTTCCTGCCATCTCTCTAATCTATCTCCTTTTTCTTTACTTTTCTATGTCCTTGGGAAAGGGAATTCGTGATTGATAGTTTGATTTTGCATTTCTTTAGTTATTTTCTATTTGCAACTGGGTTTTTGTTTTTTTGAAGCATGGTAAGTGTTTGATGAAATGCGTCAATGAATTCATGACTTTGGAAATATGTTTGTTGGTTTTAGCTTTAATTGTTGATGCCCTGATGCAGATTTTATGGTGTTTCTATCTGAAATCTGAATTACTGATTCATGCCTACCAACTGTTTTCTTGATTCTAATGACCAATTGGCGCTTCTTAATCCCTCCGTTGATAAAATGGCCTTAATTTGATCTAATTTATATGGGTTGTTGTTCGGCAGGACTTTTCAGGAACTCTTTATTTGGTAACTTTACGTACTGAGGGAGTTTTCTTTGGAGATTTGAAAATGTATTTGGTGGAGAGCAAAGGAGGTGCTATAGCCTGCATGCTGCTTTCTTTGTTATTTTTAGGCACATGGCCTGCTTTTCTGACTCTTCTAGAAAGACGGGGTCGTCTTCCTCAACATAGTTACCTTGATTACTCCATTACAAATCTCCTTGCTGCAGTATTTATTGCTTTGACATTGGGTGAGATAGGCAAAAGCACATCTGATGAACTAAATTTTTTCGTTCAACTTTTTCAGGTGAGTTCCATTATATTGGTACAGTTATTCGACAAATCCCTTGCAAGTTTCAATTTATGATCAGATGTAGTTTCTTCTAGCTCTTGAAATTGAGTGGATGGTAGAATTAATAATAGAATTTGGAAAACAGATGATTTATTGAGATAAAATAGGTTAGTCTCCAAATTCCATGTAAAACAAGTGGAAGAAATTCCTTTCCGTTGCTATCAAAGTCCCCGTCTAACTCTTTTTCTCAATAGCTTAATCATTGGTAACAAGAATCATAAAGTTCTACTTTAGTTGAAAGCCAGTTTATGCTAAGTCGAACATAAAAAAAAATCACCTACAAAAGTTGAAAATGAAGCTATCCTTATTACCCTTACTGAATTTATTATTTAATTACTCCAGTTTTCTAATATTCTAAGGCGATAGAAGCAGGATAATTGGCCTTCTGTTTTTGTTTGCAATGGTGGGTGGTGTGGCGCTCAGCCTTGGTAATCTGGCCACACAGTATGCTTGGGCTTTTGTAGGATTATCAGTGACAGAAGTTATCACTGCAAGCATAACTGTAGTTATAGGTCTATATTTCTCTCAATAAATATTGCTTTCATCGGGTGTGTGTGTTTGGTTTCTTCTAGGGTTATGAGTGTTACTTTGTTTATTGCAATGGACTACTTTTAGTTTATATTGTCCTTGTTTCAAATGTGACAGGCACAACTTTGAATTACTTCTTAGATGACAAAATTAACAATGCTGAGATTCTTTTCCCCGGTGTTGCTTGCTTCTTGATTGCTGTTTGTCTTGGATCAGCTGTTCATTCATCAAATGCATCTGATAATGAAGCAAAGCTCAGCAGTATGACAAATGACTCCAAAGTTGAATCTGGGTACATCTCTTTCTTCTATGAGTATAACTAAATATGTGATTATATAGGAGTAAGTATATTTTTGTTAAGTATGTTTAATTGTTCTTTCCATTTATCTGGCTCTTCTGGGTGAGAACAATTTCTGAAAGAACAATAATTTGAAGTACTTTCAAATTTTAGATCAGGTAGATACTTAGCTGATAGTTTCATGGAAAGAAGAATCAATTGAATGAAATTTAAAAAAAAATATATATATATGCGCATTCATCTGTTGATGAGAAGGTTTTATTTTCTTGATTGCAATCATGGGTTTCTGGAGCAGCATTGAAATGTGCAGTTTCTCATAGACAAGCTTCTATTTGTTCCTCTTCTTTGTGTATTGTGTGTAAACACATAGCTTTACAGGTACACTTGAACTATTCTCTGATATATTTTTCACTAGAAACTTGGTTAGTTTAATTGGTTTAAGGTTCTATTAAAGACTTATTCGTACCATAAAAAACTAATTTTTGATAGGGTTAAAGATATCTCCGCACTTGCGGAAGAATTTCCAAACAAGGGTAAAACAAGTTTTTATCCAGTCTTGGATTTCCAATCCTTTCTTTCTTGTTTCAATTTATATAACGACAGATCTTGTGTTTTCCTTTTACTATTGAACACCTACAGCTGAAACAAGCAATCTCGAGAACATGAGTGATAGTGTAGACAAAGCAAAAGCTGGGACAGCAGATTTCCTCATAGAGCTCGAGAACAGAAGAGCAATTAAGGTCACAGACTCACGATTAAAATACTCTATTTCGCATATGTTCCATAAAAGAAATTGGTACGACTCTCCTTGCAGGTCTTTGGAAAGAGCACATTAATTGGACTCTGCATAACTTTCTTCGCTGGCATATGCTTCTCTTTATTCTCACCTGCATTCAACTTAGCAACGAACGACCAATTCCACACTTTAAAGGAAGGGGTTTCTCACTTGACCGTATACACCGCATTTTTCTACTTCTCAGTCTCTTGTTTCATCATCGCCATTATTCTAAACATAACCTTCCTTTACCGCCCTGTACTGAACTTACCAAAGTCATCATTGAAGAATTACGTAAATGACTGGAATGGCAGAGGTTGGGCCTTCTTGGCTGGGCTCCTGTGCGGATTTGGAAATGGTCTTCAGTTCATGGGTGGTCAAGCTGCTGGATATGCCGCAGCGGATGCTGTTCAGGTTAGTTGTTTAAATTATGAACATTTGCAAATGCAAAGATACAACATTGGCATAATTGATTACATGATTGCGGGATTCTTGTATTTTCAGGCATTACCACTAGTGAGTACATTCTGGGGAATATTACTGTTTGGAGAATATAGAAAATCATCACGAAAAACATATGTATTACTTGTGAGCATGTTGTTTATGTTTATTGTGGCTGTTGCCATTCTCATGGCTTCATCTGGCAGTAGGGAATGATACTGCAATTTGTATAGAAACATTAATGTAAATTGATCCACCATTGTAATAATTATGTATTATTAAAATAGATGATGAACATGTAAAGAGGCAAAAAGGTTACCGAGAAAAACCTGAGAGGAAAATGCGCAACCAGGGAATCGAACCCTGGTCAGTACCGTGGGAGGGTACTATGATACCACTACATGCAACTGGATGAACTTGATGTCACTGCCACTTTTATGTATTGAATTAAAAAATTCTGAATATATATACAATACCAATGAGGGAGAAATAATCTCTGCACTTTTCTCTGGCAATGTAAATCGGAAAAATAAAATTGAATTGATGAAAGACTAATGGAATAAGTAGTCTTGATGCTATCTATAATCGGAGGATGGTTCTAAGTGTATCACAAAGATTTTGAATGGTTTGTTGCTCTTGTACTGCTTGTAACTCTTGGAGAGGCATTTCTTCATAACACCTGTAACAAATGATATACAATGTAAAAGGGGTTTCTTCCGTAAAATAAAGGGAAAATAATATATTAATACGTACATACATTTTGTGGTAAGCTAAAGCATGAGCAAGGTTCATTAGCGTAGAACTCGATGTGAGTCTCTGATAAACGCTCAGAGGAAGGGGCATCTGCAGCACATCACATAGACAAAACTAAGCGGATATAAAAGGATGTTTGAGTGAAAAACGAACAAACAAGAAACCAATTGAAAAGATGAGAGAGATAGAATGCAACCTCATTTTGTCCTCTTCGAGCCTTTTTAGATTCACCACCAGTGAAAAGCTCCTGCAATGCTTCAACAGCTACGCGACCACTATTGTCCTTTTGTGTGCCACCAAACACATCGTCTGCTAAGAGAGCAATAGGAGATATGTCAGTTGCTCTCAAGAATGGTATAGGTACTGTATTACCAGCTGCATATATGGACCAAAGCTGCAATCACAATGAACCACATATAAGCAATAGGAGATATGTTGGATGCACCTAATTTGTCCAAATACGAAAATTACCTTATCTTGCAATGCAAAAGCTCTCTTGCTGACAGTTTCATTCTTCGGAGGGCTGTCGGTCATTCTGCTTTCACCTTCCACATGTGATTGAGAAGTATTATTCAGTTTCAGGTTTTTCTCAGGAAAAGCCAATGTCGAAGGAGAAGGCAATTGTGGGATATATGCACCAGGATGTGATTCCCCAACCAACATTTTGTTTGCAGCAACACCAGCTGTATATTCCACTCTGAAGATATCCCATCCAGTAAGAAGGTGCACTTTGGAAAGTGCATTATCCTATCTCAAAGTACATTATACTACTCAGATAATGCATACGCATTAGGTTGCTCTTTTCTTTCTATATTTTCAGTGGGGGTGGGGGTGCGTGCATAGTTACCTGGATCACAGTTCTCTTGGGAACGTGGTACAGGAACGGGTAAGCGGAACGTTACTTTCTCCGGTACGCGGTACGAGGGGGTAGTCTTAATCAGAACATTATTTTGGGTCACGGTTCATTTGCAAGTGGGTGGTCATAGTTCGTTTAAAGTGAATTCTTCAGACATAACCTTAATTTTATCTAAATAAAACCTTAATTTCATTTATATAATGATAATCGTAGTAGAATATAAAAAGATATTAATGCATTTATCAAAAATTAATTGAAAATATCATATACATTCACACTTCATAGAATTTATGTATTTCATAAAGTAAGTATATATTGATAAAGTTTGGGTCGTCATATTTGGGGAACAGGGACGCAAAAGTATCGTGTTTGGGGTTGCCAACCCGGATCACGGTTCTCTTGCACATGCAAAGAACCAGGTAACCATGGGTGCGGGTGGCTGTATAAATATGCTTGATACAGACAGTTTATGTAACTGTCTGTATCCAACATTATAATCGCCAAGTAGAAATGAGGATCGTGAATCAGATGGAATCGCACATGGATTAAGAGTTGGATTCTGTTTATGATTTGAGCCTAACTTATTTGGTTGGTTTTGGTTTTTGTGGGCTTAGGGCAAAAGTTCTAGTTTTACAGAGTCTGTTATTTTCATATTATTTCGCATGGCAGAAAACCTAAGAAACATATGTAGAGGGTCCTCCAAAATCGGTGGAGTATGGAATGGACTCAAACCACATAACATCAACAAAGCAGAAATTTAGTCATGGAAACTAACTTTCAAGTAGGAGAATTGCCTAAACCATCAAGGATATCACATAGAGCTATCGAGGGAAGTACCTGGTGTCAGTTGTTATGCCACCACTATTGGAAGGCCTTTCAACATACCCAAAAACGGGTGAGAGTTTTTCAGTGCTAGAAACTTGTGACTGAGAAGCTGTCTTACCTATTTCATTCCCACCATGAACTATTACAGTCCCAAAGTCACCTGTTTAGCATGGTTTCAACAGAATCAGACTACGTGTTCTCACAAGAATCAAGTAATTCATTGTCTCTACACTAATGTAATAATAATTCTTTAACTAATGAATTAACATTTTGTACAAATACCCAAACTCCAAAAAGATATCTATCTACTAGTTTGAAATTTGACATAATTTTCAATGAGTGCGCTCATTTTATGTATTCCCTTAATGTTTTTCCAGCTCTAATCTCATCCATGTATGCAATTAAAAATTTCTGCACCTGTTTCTACCAATGAATTCCAAAGTATTTGATTTTTGGGCTTTTAAGTATTTCAACAAATTTACAGATGGTCGGGGCTCCATGTAGATGCTGTGTTCTTAGCAAACTTGCAAGCGATACACAATCAAATCAGATCCAAGCTGCCAGTTTAGTTTGTGAATAAGCTGTAAGAGCCTATTTAAAAATAATTCAAAGGTTGAACCAAGCTTCCGAAAGAACAAAATCTAAGAAGAAAAACACGGTACCTTCTCCATCAAGTTCAGCACCATCTGATACGTACTGCTTCCTCAATATGCTAGCTACTGGAACTTCATTTGTAACTTTAAGTCCTCGAGGCTTTGCTAGAACCGTATCTCCATAATCCTCGTTCAATTTTGGACATGCAGGTGGCTGTTCAAAGAAAAATCGCTCAAAACAACAGAAATAGTTCCCACACACGCAGAAATAGTGTTTAACACTGGTATTGGTCTTACAAAATCTTCTGAGACAGCTGGAGCTAAATTTTCGGCATGCAGAGCCATTGATTCCCTTATTTCCCTTGCCTTTTCAAGCTTTGGCAACATGGCTGATGCTCCACTTTTGCATTTCTCAATGAATTTGTGCTATGTTTCAAAAACAGATAAATAGCTCAAAGTCAGAATTCTAATAGAAGAAGTTAACAGTATTGTTGTTAATTGTGCCAGATTCAATAATCATAAGCATATCACAATGTTCATATGGCCCACTTTAAGTTCCAATCAGACTTTTAAAAGTTATTATAGAAAACTGGCATTAATCATTATTATCTCTAACTTGGCAGCTATGAAAAATGTCCACTGCAGACAAACATTCTTGACAGAAGTATTTGGATTACTAATGAGTTTGGAAGATCATATGACTTTTAGGGATATCTGTCCAAGTACTTTTTCATAGATGAGGACCTCGAAGGGACAATATGCAACCAATGTATTAAAAAAAGCATGTTTGATAATACGTAAGGACCTAGTGTGTTATGTGCTTAATTTTATGTGTTTAATTTATTTTATTTTACTTAGTCAAATTAGTCAAATGGAGGCATTCTCGATTCCCGAAGTGAATCGTAATCTATCGATATCCCCGAAATCGTGCAAGTATCATAGTGTAACATACCTTTACCATCTCAGATGCAGTGGGGCGAAGACGAGGCTCTTTCGTGAGGCACTTTGCAACAAAATCATGGAACACAAGAGACCTGACATAAAAAATATATTTACTCTGATTACAGATCCATCGGAGCATTGGGGTAACATAAATACAATGTGTCCCCTAAAGCTGGTTTAGATAAGTTTGTAAAGAGTTTCATTTACACTCCAGCCTTGAGCTACATTTACAACTGTGATGTCACTCGTACCATAGCTATGGGGGCATCAACATGTGGGGTCCAGTTGTTTTAGACTAATACATAATTGCCCTTTCATGCTGACAACACTATCACAAACCTCACTAATGCAATTGAAAGCCAGTATCTAAGATTTTAGAAACCAGATATAGAAACTAACCATCTTTCTTTGTCCTCGAGCATCGGAGCTGGTTCAATAGATATCATGAACAAAACCTATCGTATAATGAAACACATATGACCTGTTGTTACATTTCATATATATTTATGATATAATAAAATAATTTTGCTATAATAAAGCATGAAAAATTCTTTGAACCATGTGTTTAGTCAATTCATATCGACTTTTTTTGGCTGGAAAATAAGAAAAATTAAGTTGATAGCCACATGTACAATCCCCAAGCTAAAAACAAGAACTATATATATAATCATGTCATTGGTAGACCACATCAAGTTGGAGCAGATGTAAATAGGAACTAAAGTAGTATGCACTAACCCTCATTGGATGAACAGACGATCTGGGAGGGAGTCCCTGAAATTAAAGAAACAAAAATGTAAAGGGTGTCAAGAATCTTGTTATAGAAGTCATGATTCATGATACACAAATAAATGAAAAGGAGTAATCTAGAATCAGAAGAAGATTCAAATCATTTAGGAACTGATGACTTAACAGAATACCTCAGCCATTTCAATTGCAGACACGCCAAGAGCCCAGACATCAACCTTGAAAAATAATTATAAATCACAAGAATCATTTAGAGTGAAGAAAGGAGTTGAATGTCGCAGTAATACTTCAGGAAAAAAAAAATTCCTTCACCAACTAACCAGACACTCGGTAACCTAAGAACCATGTATAGGAGCATGATATCACCAGGCTATTACTACTCAAATTATCTTACTTATTATTATCATATACTTTGAATACAATCCAAAACATAGTACCTTTCCATCATATCGACTTTCTTGAATAACCTCGGGAGCCATCCAATGTGGAGTACCAATAAACTGAAAATAAAGAACATCATCACCAAAAGAACTTCCACATCAAAGAACAGAGAAATTTTACATAGCATCAGGATTAATATTCATGGAAATGCTTTCAAAAGAGTCAGGTTTACAATAATGGTAAAGAAAGAGTTGAGCACAAAATTCTTTTCCTATCATATAATATCAGTCTCCTCTATATTTTTCCTAACCTATTGCTCTCCTCCCATGTTTTCACACAAATCTGTCTATTGGTTCTTTTTTCCCGTTGTAAGCATCCTGTCATACACCATAACCATAATAACCTAAAGAAGTTTCAGAATAGTACTAATACATAAAATCATATTTTGACAATTAGTGTACCGTGTTCCGTTTTGACATGGTCCTTGTAAGCTGTGCTGCAACCCCAAAGTCACCTGCTCATTGTGAACAAAATTCCACCAATATCTGAAATTAGATTGTTCTTAGAAAAAAACTAAAGGAAAACCAAAGTGTGTCTGAAGTTCCAGAATATAGATTTTTATGTTATAGAAAAGTACGGTGAAGTTTGCTCACCCAACTTCACCTCTCCTTGTTCAGTTAGCAAGATATTACCACCCTTAATATCCCTATGGACCTTGAAAATTGAGTGCAAATAAGCAAGGCCCTGCATAAAAATAAGTCATTCGAACCAATGTGTTAGCATATGCGTAGGCTCTAAACAACAGACAGGATAGATCGATAGAGAAGAATATGGGAGGGGAGAGAAGGAGACTCATTGATCCAAAATGAATCAGTCAGTTGCAATTTTTCACTCCATTTGAAAAATCCAAGAAGATAGCTCAAGCATGCATTTGTAAATAAGAAAACTTAACGTCATACTCATTTCTCTTCCATGTACTTTCTACGGGGATACCTTCAAAGCTTCCCTACATATATATGCTATTTGATACTCTTCTAAGGGCTCGTCATTGACGTTCATCAAGTCAGCAACACTTCCACCCCCACAGTACTCCATCACTATCTGTCAAAGCATGAAAAATAGTCAGACTGACCAAAAGAAAATAGTGCAGATATATAACAATATTTCGAAACAATTGGCAAAAACTATGGACCTACGAGTCAAAACTGAAGTAACCTGGTTTGAGATAGAAAATAAGAAAACCACAAAAGTTGACCACTCTATCTATTATTACCCAAAGATATTCTTCTCCCTGGTAACTACCGAGGTAGCGGACAACATTTGGATGACTGCATTGCTGCAGCATCTCAATTTCACCACGAATTTCTTCATATCCCTCCTCCTGGACCCAGATAATTATTATAATTCATTCAATATTCAGTCAACTGAATCAGTAGTAGAACATGGTTACACGAGAAAGAAAAGGCAAACGCACACCCCTTCAGATAATGATATGACTTTGATTGCAACAGTCTCTGAAGTTCTTAAATCTCTAGCCTTGTAAACAGCCCCATATGACCCCTTCCCTGCCAATCCCCGCGAAGACAACTTACTCAGCATAATGAGAAACTACACAAACCACTGCTAGATAATGTAATCATTTAACAAACAACAATCAAACACCAGAAAAACACAGTGAGCCTACACATTTGAATTTCAAACCACGTTGAACATTAATTTCGTCATAATTGACTCAAATTATGCTTGAACACACCGAGTTCATTGAGCAATTCGTATTTCGTGGTGGGATCTTCCCTTGTAACGCTGTCTGGAATGGAACCTAAGGAAATCTTACTGAGCTGCCTACCTTCCTCACCCTGCATAGACATGCTCCCTTTCTGTTTCTGCTTCCCAAACCCTACCTCCCCCGCTGCCTGCATACTTGCCACTGCCCTCTGCATTGTTGACCACCCCAACCCTCCACCACCACCATCCCCAGCACCGCCGCCGATACCGCCAACAGTTTTAGTCAGAACAGTTCCACTTACCGACTCTTTTTCCTCCGACTTCACCGTAGATCTCAGCACAAACGTCGAAAATCCATCAGAACCACCAACGGCACCATCATCATCATCATCATCATCATCACTGCCACCTTTACTCTGCCTCCAATTCAAATCAGAGAACGACGCCGACGTGGACGGAGACGAAGACTCCTTACGTTTACCACCACGTCCACTTTTCACAATCATCGTACCAAAATCACCAGATTCATCCTCATCATCAACCGGATCACCTCCATCAAAATCTTTCGGAAGCCGTTTAAGAAGCGGAGGCAGACCAGAATCATCCTCCTCCTCCAGATCCTCACCACCACCGCTACCACCTTTATACACCATTGTCGCATAAATATCTTCTACCTCTTCAACATTAGACTTCGCCTTTCTCGATTTCCGACTATGCTGCTCATCATGAGAGACCTCCTCGTCAGAGTCAGAGTGAACGACGACTGTTGAGTATAGCTCCGGATTCGTCGGAGCTTTCCGAGTCCGGCGAGAATACGGTGCAAAATCCATAACCACTGAGTCAGAAAATGGAAGAGAAAGTGCTCCTTAACGAAGATGAAGATCAAAACCATTGATGAATTGCAAGAAAAACTCCAAAATTCAAACCGGAAACTATTCATCTTCACTACTTCTGCAAATTTTCCGGATCAAGTTCGTTTACCATATGACTAAACTGGGCTCAAATTGATCCAAATGAAAAAATAACGATAATAATAATTAGAAATAATTTATTTCTATAATTGAAAAATAATTTCCTTTCATCACATTCAGTAAATTCCAACAGAAAAAGAAAATTAGAAAAAAATAAATCTAGGAAATAAATTAACAAAATGTCACATTTTAAATCACTAAAAAAAATAGAAAATAGAAAATGGAGAGAAACAGAATGATGATGGGTAAAATGAATGAATATTGAGGAAATAATAAATGATAATTCTTTTTTATGGAATTATTAATGTGAATGAATCCAAAAATATTTATTAAATTGAAACCACCTAGAATTCACTACAAAACATGTTTCAATTAATATTTAAAATCCCTGTCATTAGTAGATTCTCTATAATTTTATTTTCTACATTTATTTTTCACATGAAATAGTACATCATGCCTAATTCCTTATTTATATTGATAATTT
>JAYMTB010000456.1:0-14218 GCA_036897585.1 Francoa sonchifolia | reverse complement strand
TCAGATGTCTTAACTACTTCGTTCTTAAGAACATATATTACTGCTCAAATATTTGTGCATGTTGTAGATGAGTTCTTTATTTACTTTTGAAGTCAGCTAAACACCAGTACGCTTCTGCGAACCCCACTTGAATTTGTGAGCTATAGAAGATTAGTAGTTTTCAGTTTGTCTATTTCTTACATATTGTACTTTATAGCAGTGCTCTTCAGTGCTCAAACAGTGAGTTTGATACATCATCCAAATGTTTTAATGGCATGTTGTTCATATGTTGTTGAACGAATTATTTGGGTGGTCATGCCATTTATCTCATGAAGGTGGCATATCAAGATGGACTTGAAGAGACTGCTTTTGTTCTATCCTAAAAGGAACACTCAAGGCATTGGACTACCTTCATCAACAAGGACATATTCATCGGGACGTCATGTCTGTTCAAAATTATTAGTTCTAACTCATACTATCTGATTCAAATGGTTTGTTATTCCTTTCTTTTTAAACCTCTGTTGAGAAAATCTCATCTCAACTTAAGTTATCTTCTTTATAGGCGAGAAACATACTCTATGTGATAGTAATGGGGAGATAAAGCTTGCTGACTTTGGTGTTTCAGCTAGCATGTTCGATACAGGCGATAGACGATGATCAAGAAATACTTTTGTCGGAACTCCATGATGGTAAGATACATATTAAGGAACCTCTTTTGAACTTATTGTCCCAGTTTGATGCTATATGTTAACTTACCCTTTCTACGTGTTCCCCACGTGTATGAACTTTTTGTCCCAGTTTGATGCCATATGTTAACTTACCCTTTATATGTGTTCCCCACGTGTATGAGGTTTCAATTTAGCTAAATAAAATCCTAGTGGCATAAGTGTTCTCTCTCTCTCTCTCCGCTCATCTCTTGATATAGGGGTAGGATGTGTAAGTTGAGCATACAAGATATTGCAGCTGTTGGTTTCAAAATCTATGTTTGTTCCTTGTACATGTTTCATATGTGCACTTAGTGCTTTGTCAATCACGGCATCATCTTTTCATGTAGTACCTCCTAAACTATATAACTTGTGCAGTAGTAACGAAATGATATTCAACGTGTATTTAAAGCACGCGTGATGTTTCAAACTGAGGAGATGCTAGCCTAACATATTAGGTTTATATTGAACCTTTTGGGACAGTTGTCACATGTCATGTTTGTATGATTAAGGGAGGTTTTATAGGATGGTTCTGTGTTTTAAACTGCCTTATCTTTTTCCGATTCAACAGATAGTTGAGCAAAGATTAATGCATAATATGGGTGTCTAATTGCCACTTTCATTTCTTCTAGGGATTTTGACCAAGGAAGTTTTATAATTCACCGAGAATGACAAGGTTTCTGTTGTTGTTTACTGCATTATCGATTTGGGTGTATATGTATATATGATGCTAACGAGTGCCAAGGGCATGCAATGACAAATAATTTAGGGTATCTGACTTACTTTCAAAAATAATGTTTCATTTTTCTATTTCAAATAATCCTAATATTTATAATTATTTATTATAAATTAGTTGGATTAAATTTTTATATTCACCGGATTTTTTAATTTATTTAAAATTTAAATATGCGTAGAACATATTTCAAATGAAAAAATAATAATAATAATAAATTAAAGCACAAAATTAAAGTTATAAATCATAATAAAATGAATGATACCTGTTAAATCTTCAAATCAAACTTGGACATTCACCCGAATCTTGGACAAGTTCACCGGATGGTTTTATAATTAGTTGGGCCAATTCTGGAACAGTTTCATTAGATTCTTCATCAATTTCGCCGAATTTATCTGCTACGGACGTTGTTTGCTGGAACTATCTAAAGGACGTAGGTGTGTATTCAATTTTGTCCATAGATTTGAATCTTTGTTTCTTCATCTTAGATCCAAATTATGGTTGGATTGTACTGCCCGAACTAGGCATCCCTATTGTTCCATCACATCCAAGTCATAACTATCTAATAAATTCGTATTTGGTAAATGGGTCCATCATTGCTATTTATTTGTCAGCAAAAAAATTTCAATTCTACTAGTGTATTTATGGAATGGAAGAATGTGATTCGGACTATTGGGGCTATATCTATTCTTGCTTTTTCATGTAGATAGGCAAGCTATGAGTTTGGTTCAGGCATCCAATTAGAGTTCGGATTATTAAATGAAAAACCACAAATTGCAAGTTACATTATAACTCAACTCGATAAAACCAGAATCAATCGAATAAATGTCTTCCTAAATCTGCCATCAATGTCTTGGATAACTCATGTTCTTATCCAAGACAGATGTTGGTCATGCCATTTATAGAAGAGGTTCTTGTTTGCAGTTCATGAAGATAGCATATCCAGATGGAATCGAAGAGGCTGCTATTTGTTGTCTCCTAAGAGAAACTCTCAAAGCATCGGACTACCTTCATCAACAAGGACGTTAGGTTAAGGTCTGTTCAAAGTAATTCGTATGTATATGTATGTTTGAACCACATTTGCATTTCGAACCAAACTGGTAGCAATACCATTTTACATAGTTTTCATATATATATATTAGCATAAGCATTGATCAAACAGTAACTTTTGAACCATATACATAAACAATATCATATTTCATCAAAATAATACAGTGAGCAAACAATGTATTTGTCAGTTTGTCATCACTCGCTATATGAACTAGAGTTCATCCTGTGTTGACTTCCCCCAAAAACAACCTCTTCGTAGAGTCTCCCAAAGCATATCAAACTGTTTCTCAAGCATAACTGTCATTTATACGCACAAAATTATATGAAATTATGTTTGTTTCCCTTATTATTAACTTCATTTCAGGTTTACAAAATGAATACTTATTATGCGGCGAAAAAGATTGCAGAACAAGAACATAAGTCAGTCGTGGAAAATAATAGTACATGTTTTCTTTATTATTTTGGTTTCATACATTATGATGTCGATGTATATATTATGAAATGAGAAACATGTTTAAATCCCAATTATATATATATATCATCAAAGGAAAGCAATGAAAAAAGAAATCCACATTCTCATATTGGTCTCCAACAGCATAAGATATTTGACAACCTTTATTTTTCTTTGGATCTAAATATGTTTTTCCATGTCTCTATAAAAATGTTATATACTACCTCTCGCGTACTATATTAATTAATATATTCTCATTCTAAAATTAGGATCTTATGATAATATTGTCTTTCATTTTAATTCTTCATGATGCCTTCCAAACTTTTGGTGATCACATTGCATCCATAACTTTTGTGACTACCATTTTATAAACATGATTTAATAGATAAGCGGTTTTCAAGAACTGAAAATGTAATTTACTATAAAAAAATAAAAAACAAATTGGGGAAATCATATGAAAATTAAGTGCATATTTTTATATTTGGGGGATCTCTGTATTACCCTTTTATGTTACATAGGTATCAAATGAAATCATCATTTTCATTTTCAATTTTTAAAAAGAAAAATTGTATTGTTATATTAAAAAAGATAATGAGTTGTAAAATTTCATCCACATTGAAAAAACATATATTTCATGCGTGATTTCTAATTTTTTTTTATATATTTGTTTGATTATTATACTTTATTAAAATAAATAACATAATCAATAAATATATTGTATTTTCGGTCATTATTGTCTAAGTAATAGAATCACTTTTTGAACCCTCTCTTTCAAAACACACTATACAGAAAATCTTCTAACATATTTTCGTAAAACCTTATGTCTTGGACTTGATGGAAATCACAAGCATATTTATAGATTATGCTAAAGACCCTATATATTTTCAACTCCTAGCATTATTCCTTTCATCAATGAACCATTAATAGTGGATATTTATAGACTATACTTATAATGTAGAATTATTTGTCTCATTATCACACTTTATTTTTTAGAAAAATCAAAAAATAAATTATGACCATCATAAATCAAGAAAATAAATATAAAATAATGAGCCGACGAAATGACCAATTTATTTTTAAGAGTTATATTATAACAATACATTGTCATTCGTTCAACAGCTTTTGAAAAATAGCAGTTTTCATGGCTGTCTTCAGTCAAAAATCTTTCTGAAACCCTAACCACAACGTCTTGAAGCATCATATTGTTCAGACTCGATACACTAGCATGACAAATTTCCAACTCCAAATCTCTCATTGCATTCATTAACATGGCGACCGGATAGTTCGAATCCGGTGACCGAACCCTAACTATGGCTTCATATCCAACCATCTTCACCTCAACATCAAAGGCATCAGTCATAATTTGGTAGGGTATTTCCGATTGGATTATGAATTTCGATTCCATTTGGTTGAGTTTTGATTTAAGTTGGTTTATGTATGTGACTGCATCGGCAAGTAATGATGCTTTATCCATTTTTGATACATTTGGTACAACTGATCGGAGCGCGTAGAATCTTTGATTAAGCTTTTCTCGTCGTTTTCTCTCTTTCTCTATGTGGTTAACCGGTGACTCTTGTCCAGGGTCGAAATATCTTGCTCCCTTTTTATTTGATTGATTACCATCCATAGATGGTGTTACCATACGAACCAAAATCTCTGATTTTAAAAGAGATATTACCAGTTGAACGAAATTCAAGTCCTCCTTAATAAAATGTAAAGAGCCAAACTCAACAACCCCACAAGAAACCGAAATGCAAACCAAAGTTTGAATCCCAGATTTCCTAGCTTCTTTAACTCTCGCACAATCATAAAACGCCAATTCTGCATCACCACTTAACCAAACATACCCACCGGAACTTAATGTCCGGCCAACAAGTGAATGTTCAACCGAACTGGTATAAAACATCAAAGACTCCTCGGAGCCTGGAAAATAACCGTCACCCCATGTTAAGACCAAACCACCACCATTTCTCTCCTTTGTTTCTCCTTGCCATAATATGGAATAGACCCACCATTCCGGTCGGCTTTCAAGGATGGATTGAAGTTGCCATTGAATCATCATCGAAGTTTGATTATGCGTAGACCTAAGTGAAGATCCAAAAATTATGAAAAGGATTAGGAATTTATGATGGCATGTTACTCTAGAAAAAGGATTCATCTCCGGCCACAGTTACGTGCTCAATACTTAATTCCCATATTTGGTAATTATTTGTTCATTGTGAATGCATTTTCAGAATTTTGATTATTCCTATTTTAAACAGCCTAGACTTGTATTCATGTCAATATTCAATATTTTATTCTTTTTACAAGTCAAAATCGTGGTCGGTCCAATATTAATAAAATTATTTCAGATGTTTTCAGATAAACACTGTTGCAATCATAATTTTTGTCTATGGAAACTGAGTTCACATAATTTTTCCAAATAGTATGTGAAACCCTCTCATATTGAATAATGTGATAAATGTGTACCGTAGAAGATTGAATTTTATTGCACGCCTTTTAGATGCCAAATTATTTTTACATTCTCTATCAAAATTTACAAATGATAAACGAGTGACAACACTTTTTTATAATACATGAGACTCGCAAAAACATATATTCCAATCCAACTCTAATCCATTAAAGTTGGACCTAGGAAGAAAGCAAATCTGAGTCTAATGCGATCTAACATTCAATTATTTTCTCCATTAAAACAATTTACAATATCAAAAGAGAAGTTACTGGAAACGTTTATAATATTCTCTGTTAACTCTTGGATGTAAAAAATTTTAAGCAAATATTATGACATAATAATAGTGCTTTTTGTATAACGAAAGAGAAAAGAAATTTGCATGCTCATATTGGTCTCCAACAACAACGTAAGACATTTGATAATCTGTTTGTTTTTGTCTTTTCTTTCGGGTCTTAAAGAGGAGTAGTTATGTCTATAGATCTATATTAATAATTAGTGAATTAATATTAAGTTATAACAAGTTTTTGAAATAATATTTGAATTAGTCGAACACACATGATGTCACTTATGACATAATAGTTGAACTCTACAATAAGATCAAATGTGATTCATTTAAATCAGCTTAAATAAATGATTCGGGTCGGGTCAAAGTTAGACCCATAAACCAAATAACTCGATTATTTAAAAATTTTAGGAAATGTAATAAATAAAAGTATCCTTAAATATTAATTTCGTTAATATACACGTCAATTTTTTTGATCATTTTTCTCTATTTAACACATATTGTGACCTAATACTACTCAATGACTAATCTTATTCGCCAATTCATATTATCATCTTTAAATGCTTAACTCCATCGGTTGAATCTTATGACATCATAGTGTAGATAAATGGTTGTGAAGAAGGGCCAATCTTGGTGTAAATAAGGGGAACTATGGTCGAACTCAAGCTGCATCCAGCCTATGTAATTGATACCGAGCCGAGTCCAAGACCCTCAGAGTTCAATTTGGCTCGGTTCGTTTTGCACCTAATAGTAGGTTTCAATTGTCAAAAAGAGTAACACTAATGTTTAATTTTTAATTTTAGAAATAGATAATAAACTCAATCTCCGACAAGCTTGAGTTTGGTTTGTTAAGGTAGACTTGATTTGAGTTTATTTCATTTACTAATCAATTCCAATTCTTTGTCAAAAGCTTGGTTTATTTACACCTATACGTCAAGAAATATAATTTATTTACCCGTGATATATCAAAATTATTAAAACATAAATTATATATCGCGCTTGTTATTTATAAATTTAAATATTTATATTAATCGATAATTTAACATAGTATCAAATTTAATTTATGTCGACCTCCCAAATTTGAATGCCAAACTCCCAATATAAAAATTGACACGAGTTCAATGTTAACATAATATTCGTATTTGAGTCGTTAGTTTTTTAGATTGTATCGCTCCTATCTAGCGAAAAATATGAAAACGATTAGTTTTTTTTTAACAATTAAACCGTTTAATTCGGCACAAAGCTACATAGATTCATCGATCATAAGGTCAGATTTCATTTCATTTTCATTTGCAGCAAGATTTTTGCACAAATAACTGAGCTATGAAAGATTGTTCGCATAATCACCAAAATTCGGACAATTCCGACGACTGGATCGACGGTTCATGGACGGTAGATTGCTTATGCGGAGTGAACTACGACGATGGCGAAGAAATGGTAAATTGTGATGAATGTGGTGTGTGGGTGCACACCAGGTGTTCGAGATATGTCAAAGGGGAAATAATATTTGTTTGTGATAAATGTAGGAATAAGAAGAATCGGAATGGAAGAAAGGAAATGGTGGAGAATTCTGTTAGGGTTTTGACTGATAGGGTTCATGTGCAGGGGATTCCGGGTGGTGATTGTGTATTGTTTGATGGATTGTCTCCTGTTTTTAGTTCTGAGTTGTGGAAATCTGCAGGGTTTGTGCCGAAAAAGTTTGGGTTTCGGTATAGAGAGTTTCCTTGGTGGGATGATGATGGAGATGGTGGTTGTGATAGGGAGCGTGCACGAAATGGTTCGAGGAATGAGAGAAGCTTGGTTGATAGAACGAAAGAGGATTTGGGAACATCTAAAAATGGTAATGGCAAGAAGAGGGCTAGAGTTGTTGATATTGATCTTGAGGTGAAGAAGAAAGATGGACATGCCATTAAAACAGGTGATTTTATTGGCCTTTTAGGCCTCGTTTGATTGATTGGATAGAATATGATAGGATTGTATAATGTAGTTGAAGAATGATAGAAATCTCGTTCGTTGTGGTTAATTACAATGTGTGTATCTTAACTCTCCAATATTGTGCAATGTTTACTCCGCGATAAATTTAGGCTACGTTTGTTTGAGGGGAATGGAATGGAAGCAATAGGAATCTCATTACTTTTGACCCTATAAATGTGAACTCATTCCCCTATGAATACTAGTTAATCTCATTCTCTTCACTAACCAAACAATTCCATGAGATTGAAAGGAAGGCCTTAATTACAATCAAATGAAATTGAAGGATGTTGCACTAGGTAATGCAATTAAGAGACTTGGTTTTCTTCATATAACACAAACTTTGAGAATTTTTGTTAATCAGAAGAGTTCAACTTAAGATTGGCATGACATTGCAAAAAGCTAAGGCTTTGTGGTAGAGTTTTCTGATAAAAAAGATCCAGGGTGCATTGCATATAACCTTTAAGTATTGTACTATATAGTTTACTAATGTCAAAAAAATTTCATGGATATTCACTTATTGGCTCCGTTTTTGTTTTCGATAGCATTTACACCAACCAGTGATGAAAAACAACTGGAATTGTGTGAAGACAGACATTTGCAGTCTTTAAAGACTGGCATTCAGATGATAAAATATGGGAAATTGAGGGACAATGTGCCTCGAGCACCTAGATCAGACAGTCGTCCTGCAGTTCACAATAACATCAAAAAGCCCAAGAACAACTTTACAGCTTTCGGACATTCGTCAGGAGCCTTCTCCTCTAACCCGTGTATAGAGAATGCTGGTAATCATCTATCTGCGAGGGTTGAGAGTTCTTACGAAAGTAATGATGTTGCTTCGCTGTTAGAACAGAATGATTCCCTATGATATAAGAGGTATGTTTCTCTATGAGTCACACTTCATGTCCTGGATGAAAGTTTTTGACCGTCCTTCGAAGTTTTCTTGGGTAATAGTGGATCGTTTCTTCATGCATAGTGTGGCTTCAAAAGTTTGTTTGACAAAAAGTTATAAAGGAAAATTTTATGAAGACCTAAGAAAAGATGCCTATTAGAACATACCTAAAGTCTTTTAGCTATATACGTAAGAAGTTAAGTCTAGAAAAATTATGCGATTAGAGAGACATTCACATATTCCAGGTTGAACATCATGTGGCTTTAAATATGTAAGAGATTTAAAGAAAGATTTGAGAAAGGCATGAGAAATGCCTATGAATTGTTTCAAGATATGCCAAGACATTAGTTACATGGACCACCCATGCTTTGGAAACTAGAAAATTTGGTGACTGAGGCCTTGTACTTGGAAAAATAACCGAGATACAGAACTAATTGCATACTAAGCAATGTGAATATAAAGAAAAAGCCATGAGTGACATATCCCAACTAATCACTGCCTTATACTAGATTTGTTAAAATCTTGTGCCTTAAAAAGATAATGTAAAACCAATAAAACTAGCGAGTACTTTAGCTTTGTTGGCAATTGCAAACTGATATATTTCTCGTTGGACAATTAGCAATATTTTGGAATACGATTACTTAAACAACAGATTTATAACACAAGAAATAGACGCCCTTTTCTAAATGTTATGCTACTTTCTTTCTATTATGGGACTTCAACTATTGTGTTGTAATGACAAATTGTTTTCTGTAGGAAAATGTCATGGCCACTGATTAGTCTGATTATGAATTGAAAGTCCTCGTCGAAGTGTCATGAAGCCTGTTGGTGAAGATGTTGCTCATGTTCATGTGAAAGTGAATGACAACAAATTCTTGAAAATTTAACCATTAATATATCACAGAGCTTGGTACAGTCAAATGTGAAAATGGAATTGGATGGCTCTGGTTCTAGTTCCGTCTTGAAACTGAATCTTGTCCTCCTGATTATGCAAGAGTACCAGGGATATCTTATGATCGAATTTGCCAATTTCCCCCCCCTATTTACAGTTCGTTTCTGAAAGTTCACCGTTGACATGATCATCTATGTGTTTGTTTTTGGAAGCTTGCTTAACTCATCAAGAACTCAACAGTTCTCTGTGAAAATCCCATTTGCACCATGGCGATGTAATTTGCCTAGGATTGCTTCTTCAACGGATGAAAGCATGCTCATAAAGCGAACATCTAATTCCGGATAAAAGGACCACAATTTGGTAAGGACATAAGGTGCACACCCTGATTTTGTATGTTAATACAATAGTTATTTGCATTTTTAAGGTCTCTAGAAGAATTTCTTGGCAGGTTGATATGATAATCATGTTTTTTCAATCTGAAAGTAGAATATAGTATAATTGCGTATCTTTGATATTGCTTTGGGATTTGGCATTTGCTTTGCTATCTGCAAGTGTGAACTTATGTTAATCTGTGCTTGATCAACTCAGGTAGGAAAAGCCATGAGGCTGAAACCACCAAATGTTGAATCAGAAAATGGTGAACGTGGCAATGGAAATTGTGCATAAGAGGTACAAGGCAAGAGTTTTCATTCACAACAAGAGCAGTTTCTCGAAGAAAAGTGAAATGGATGTAAACATGAAGAGAAAATAAAGGACGTCAATAGCTTATCTTATACGGAATTTTGTTTGTACTTCTGCCTTTGATCTCTTTATATTAATTCTAACAACATGAAACTTCTAATATTTATCAGAAAATTAGGCATTAAAAAAAATTCAAACCATTGGAAATAATAATAGGAAGAAGAAACAATCAGAAGTCTTCCAATAATGTCAACTTTTTATTCACAATTAACATATAATATTCAGGTAAATCTAAAAACAACTGTATATCCTTTTATGTAATTAATTAGTGTATGGATTTAATTTATATTGCTCCTACATCAAACTAAAAACATGTTGGGAAAATAAATTTTGAGGTTTTGGTCTTGTTGGTTTCCTGCGAATGCTATAAAACGGTGCACCACTTAAAAACACTTTTCGATACAAAGAAGATCAAAGTCGGTAATAATTTCTCTGGTCTAACCCTCTCCCCTCTTCTTCCTTCAATCTAGGGTTTTCTTTTCTCTCTCAATATCCCTTTCTCAGATCCCTCTTTCTTCCATTTCTCCTCCATTTCATCACTCTATAATCCACCTTCGTATCTCATTTCCAATCTTGCTACTGTACGTGATCTACGATTTTCATTTCTCTCCTTGTTTTTTCGTTTTTTGCTACGATTTCGTTTGATTCGTTACCGATTTGGTTTAATTTGAGTTTGATTTGATTTTAGTATGAGATTTGAGTTGTTTATGGCTTTTTTGTAGGTTGATTTTGATTATGACGGTGCCTGATTCGGATTTGATGATGGAGAATGAGGCTAATTGGTTACCGCTTCCACCGGAGGAAGAGAAAAGGATTATTATGGAGTTGACGAATGAATCGGAATCTAATTTGAAGGAAGGCAACTTGTATTATGTGGTTTCGAATAGGTTTGTTGTTTTTTTGCCTTATCTATGGGCTCTCCTTCTTGATCTTATCTTTCTGCTTGTTTTCCATCTAATGCTTGTACAGAGTTAATTACTGATTAGATTGCCTGAAAATTCATTGTTTGGTTTATAGAAATTGAATCATCATCACCTTACACGCCGCAAATATCTTTTGTTTCACTTTGCTTAGTATTCTTGATGTTCAGATGCATCATTTCTTTATATGGATGTTGCAAGAAAAGGCTTGAGTGACCTTAAAAGCCAATGTTTTTGGTTCATTCTTTTAATATTGAATTGTTTACTGCAACTAGCTCAGTTTTGTCTGACTATCTCTGATAACATATTTATTTTAGTGCTTTTAATATTTTATATGGTTATATAGGGTTTACATCTGGATGTCATGAATATGTAGTTGGTAAGTGGCACTTGGCTAGTAGTGGGCTAGATGTTCCTTATTGTTTCTTTAATTGTTTTGGGTCGCGAATTTGCCTCATTAGTTAGTGTTTATATTTTTGTGCACGCTCAGAAATTGAACTTTGAATTTATAAGCAATTGATATCTTCCTTTGTCCATTTGGTTTTGTCACTTTTGGGAAAATTTATTTGATATAAGTTATAGCCTTTTTATTTTTTAATGCTTTTGTTGTTTGAGTTACAACATGCTTTATATAATTAGATACCTGTTTAGCTGCTATTAGGCAGATTATGCAACAAATTTCTCGTTTGAATTTTTTAAATTTTAGTGCGAGGATGAAATGGTTCAGTATGATGTTTGTGCAGGTGGTTCACAAGTTGGCAGGGGTATGTTGGACAAGGCAGCGATGAATACCTAATTGACGATAAATCTTTTGATTCTCTAAATTCGAATGTGGTTCCTTCAAAGATGGTAGATAGACCTGGACCAGTTGATAATTCTGATCTTGTTCTTGGAAGTGATTGTGGGGATAGTGATCTACAGCTCATTAGAACTTTGGAGGAAGGGCGAGACTATGTCTTAGTTCCTCAACAAGCATGGGAAAAGCTCTTTGATTGGTAAAGAGTTTTTTTCAATCTTAATTTATATATTCTGGTTTTCTTTGATATCTTTTCATTTGTACTCATTATGGCTGGATTAACTTTCATGTAGAAGACGATTTCTTTGATAGTATTTGTTTGCTGTTTAGAGGATGAGTTTTGGAGCTTTGCATAACCAAAATTTCAGCACTAAATATTATAATATATTTTCTTTATGCTTTCTCATATTACAGTCATCTCGTATCATATCATATTGTATGCTATCTTCACGATTATAAAATTTCAACTTTGCTTATTTATAATTCTAACAAATTTATCGGTGGATAAGTTATTTAGTTGTGTCATTCTGTTCATGAGTCTTTTGCGTTGGCTGAATATATTACTTTTAACTTTTTAAACTTAACATTTAGAATCTAATTCGAATCTGAAAGTAAGGAAGGAAAATGGCATTATGGAAAAATAGAAAAAACATATAAAAGACGATGTAAGGACACATTAATGTTATTCCTGCTACCATAATATAATGAACTAATGAATAACATTGCTTCATAAATCTAATGTTACCTTAAGAATGGATTAGGTGACCTTCATGTGGTTCTAATATGACTTAAAAAGGTTAAAGAGCATTTTGGACCATTTCGTGCCATAAGATTCGAATGAGTTTAATTTTTATATTCAGACAGTATTTTGAATGATATACTTAATTTTTTAGGTACAAAGGAGGACCGGCATTACCCAGAAAGTTGATTTCACAGGGTGTTATTACAAAAAAGTTCAATGTTGAGGTTTACCCTCTTTGTCTCAATTTGATTGATTCCAGAGATAACAGCCAATCAGTTATAAGGTTAAGCAAAAAGGTACTAAATTCTTTTCTTTTTCTAAATTTTGATTTCTTTCTAGAGATCAGATTTATCTGATTTAGCCAATGGTTTAAAGGAATGGTTTGCTACACTGCTTTGTATCATAAGTTTTTATTTCCAATTAGTTTCACAATTAATTGATTATATGAAAGATTTTGTTTGTTTGAATGATAATCTTATTGTCTCTTCTCGCGAGTCATGACTGGATTATTTTATGTTTCTCTCATTGTATAACTAATGAGGGTGAGCCTCTTGGCTTGACAGTAAGGTTCCTCCATGACTATTCAGAGACCAAGCCTCTTGATAGTCACGAGTTTAAGTAGCAGAGTGTCCTTTTTCTTGTGAGGGTAAATTGAACACATCCTACTAAGCAGTATTTTGCAACATGTGTACTAAATGTCTCCACCCTAAACACACCCACTTACATTGTACAACAGATGTTTTAAGCTGTTAATTATATGGAATCTATTTAAAGTCCTAGTTCTTGTTTTCAGAGTTGAAAACAGATGAGATCTGTACATTAAGGCTATGTTTGTTTGGAAGGAATTGGGGCAATGGGAATGAGCTTGCGTTAACCTCATTCCATTACTTTCAATCCAATTGATTTGATTGGATCATGAAAGAATGGGATTACCATGTAATCAGAACTGAATGAGTTGAACTATGTTAAAAAGGAATGACATTCCTTGAAAAAATGAGATTCTTATTGCTTTGACATATAAAAAAACATCAATGATGCAATGGGGAAGTCATTTACATTGCTTCATATCCATTACCCTTAAATAAATATAGCCTAGGAGAATTGGAGTCTTGGGGGTGGTTAAATTTGTTTTCTTCAAGAGATGAAAAGAGATGAAGTACTTGTTTCTCTTTCAAAAGGGTTTTAATGAATTTTCAATTGATTAGTGTAAAACGTGAGAACTATTAAGTTAATGCAGTTTGCCATGATTGTTGTCATAAGTAAAAATTTATAAGGCAATGACTGAAAAGATATGTTTTTTGGTGAATAGGAATTACTGTACTTGGAACTATGGTCCTTTGGTGCTGCATGATTAATGGGAGCTTTTCCTAATGTAGTTTCTAACCATGAATATCTAACTTGTTCTTTATTTTCAGGCTTCTTTACGTGAGCTTTATGAGAGGGTCTGCACTCATAGAGGAATAAGTAATGAAAAAGTGTGTTTTGTACCTTTCGTACTCTGAATGGATCTTGTTTAAATTTTCTTTATCTTTACATTTCGACAAGTTTTAAAATTTATCTTCTTTATTTACAGCAGGCTCGTATCTGGGACTACTTCAATAAACGAAAACAT
>JAYMTB010000455.1:0-14222 GCA_036897585.1 Francoa sonchifolia | reverse complement strand
TGTAAGTAAAGAGTGGAAAAGGAGAGTCGAGAAAAAAGCTTTGACAAATCTAAGGAAGGAAGAAACCCGCAGAAGTTTAATCCATTATTTGACAGTATCAATTTAATCCGAGTAGCAGCATCACTTTACAGAATGAAAAATGTCGACTTTTTTTGTAATATAGACATCTATACATAGTCATGGTGTTCCGATTTTTTTATAGATTCATGTCGATCATTAATTGAGCGAGCGCTAGTACTTATGTGATAGAACATGTAAATTAACAGATTTCAATACAATACATTTTCATTTTCATATAACTCATTGAGGCCTACAATTCCAACCACGGCAAACTAACTAATACATATTTTTTACACAGATATGTTAAGAGTAACGCACCTGTAATGGCGTCTAGAGTAATCTGTTAATAGCATTTTGCGGTAGTGTCAAGGATTGTCTGGATCGTATCCTTCGTGCGCCATGATACTGCTATTTTCTGATACGGTGCTATTACAATGATTCAGTGATGCAGAAATTGAACTCTTTTGATTCACATTCGAAGGTTGTGGGTTCGTGCCATATGGAATCTCGCCTTCGTGCAATGATGCTGATGCCACAGAAGCAGTCTCTGCCACACAGGGTCCATGACTTGATCCGTCTTTGCCACCACCTACATCCATCAATTAATTTCGGAAACTTTAATTCACTGTATTTATCACATCCATATCTCTGAATACGTTTTAGGAAAGAAGGATAAAGAATTTTTCGCAAAAAGTGTGAAAATAACCTGTGGTAGTGATGGTAGCGGGAGTGCTCGCACTTGAGGCCACAGAAGTGATTCCCGCTCCTTTTTTCATCTTCGACTACAACAGAATGAAAAACCCGAAAAACATTAATCAGCTACAAATTCTTAATTGCTACTCATAGGGATGATCATTTTTCCCCATGTATGTGCTGCAATAAGATAATGCATTTACATGCTGAAATGAAAAGTGTACCCATTTAGGCATAAGCTTCCATACCTTAACATTTTCTTCACAGTGCTTTACAACTGCCGAAATGTTTGCAAAACGGCCGTGCAATAGTGTGTAGGCCCACAAGAGAAGCTTCCTAGGAAGGCTGATATCCAAGACTTCGACTCCCTCCATACCTGGCTGAATTTGTGTTTCTGTTGCTAAACGTGATGGCACCAAATAAAGGTTGACACCAGATGGGAGCATTACAGAGGAGCTTTCCCGGTAGAAATTATAAGAACTTCTGAGCAAAGAGTAGGCTGTCTCCATGTTCTCATCTGAAGCTTTCTTAATCACTGTATTCTTAATTTTAGACAGCATTGGGCTCCATTTCTTTTCCGTAGTTTTCATATGAGTTAAGCCCTCAAATGGTGAACTAGACAACTCATTTGTTTGCAGATCTACACAAAGTAGCTGGCTCTTTTCGGAACCTCTATCTGATGGGTTGACTTCATTCTCACTTGGGAGTCCAGATTGTAATGGAGTGATTGATGCTAAGCAAATTATAAGAGATCGACACCAGGCAACGGATGCATGCTTGCAAACTCTCATACAGTTACTAGTTGACAACTTCGGATTTTTAAAACGCTTCCGAATCTTCTCATTTATCGCTTCAACTGTTTCCAGCTTACCACTTCTCTCCAATGATGTGATATATTGATGAAGATAGCTGAAAAAAGACAATAAAAAAGGTAAAAATCATTCCCCTTGGGAAGTTTAGATCAAGAAGGTACAGAGAACAAGTTGGCAATGACGAAAACTTGGCTAAGAACTTTGAGAAAAATCAGAGGAATTAGACAAGGAATTTTAAAACGTAAATGTCAAAGAAGTTGTCAAATCATAGTCAATACATTACTCAGACACGACATCAAAGTTTAAATCAGATTACCCATATAAGCTGCTCTCTGATATTTCTGGGCTCTTGATCTCTGGCAAATTGAATATCTCCGGCCATAAGTTCCCTTGTTCCATAAACAAAGCAAACATCTTCTCCATTAGATGCTCAGAGGTTCCAGCAGTACCAGATGGATGCATAGATGATATTAGGGCCTTAATGTACCTCCCAAGGGCTACTGGCACAAGATCTTCTATGCACAGCGAAAACTGATTTAAGACTGAGGGTTAGATAGCAATTAAGCTAGTAAGTTATATTATTACTGAGATCAGATTGATAAGATCTAATATATCAACGGTGTATATCTTAAACTGAGAACACTTGATAAAGGATATTTCAAAGATGCTTTCTATGAAGTAAATGTTCTAAAGGTGACTTTTTACCCTTTTATCTGCCCGAAGAGATGTATAAGCTCGGTCAAGGGTACTGATGTCTCCAGTTTCCTCAAGCAGTTTCAGATAGAACAACACGTACTTCCTGATGCATGTAATGAATTTCCGAGAACTTTCTGGTAAATTCACTTCAAGAGCTTTCTTGTTCCCAACGACACCTGGTGTTTTGCGCCTATCACAAATTTTGTACATGATTACAGTTGATACATGGCAACATGCAAGTAAAAGAAGTAAAAAAAGAAAATGCTAATAAGGGCACTTATGGACATAAAACTAATGTGGTTGAACAACTTTAGTGATGAAAAAATTGACCATTCTTTTATGCAATGGTAAAATAGATTTCTATTCTTTTTTTTCTTCCTTTTGTTTGGGTTAAGAAAAAAAACTCAAGAAGACACTAGGATGGAATTACAGCTCACGGGAAATAGAAACTGAGATACAGGATTACAGGGATACCTTCCTTTTTTTACCATGCCATCAATCTCCCACATATTAATTGTAAAGGATGAGCGAGATGATTTAAAGCAAAAGGATAGTTCATCCTTAGCCCTTTCCAAATCGCCAGGCTCACCCCTTTGATAAAACCCTTGAGCAAGCATATATCTGGCCTTGTGATAATGTTTGAGATCTCCTTCGACACAAACTTCAAGGGCTGAAAGACAATCACTGTAAACCATGTGCCACACCTCTTCCAACTGAAACGATTCCTTGTTCTTTCTCTCATTCGGTTTTTCTTGATTGATTCTATCCTTCATTTCTACTGGAGGATTTGATATTCCAGAATCCAGTTTACTGAAGATATTCATGACAGCGTCCTTTGTCGATTGACTAAAGGAATATGCTGAAAGAACCTATAGAAAAAGACAATCAAGATACATATTTTGCTACAAAGTATAATATAAAACTTTTTTTGTTGTTCGTGTTGAATAGATAATGGTCCATCAAGCTACGGAAGAAACCTTTAAAGCATCCAGATTCTGTTTGCCGCATGTGCAAAGTATCTTCAAGCGTGAAGCATGCATCCTATAGACAGAATCCACAGATGATGGATTTAAAGCAGTTGCCTTCTCATAATATGATAACGATATCTCATGCAAGCACCCAAGCTTTTCAGAGAGTTTCCCCATATAAAATGCATGTGACCAATCTTGCCTGTTACCAGAGAAAGCATTTTAGTATGCCAAACCTATACATCATAACTGAAAATTAGGAGAAGAAACATATATAGAAAGCAAATTACTTGTGTGCAAAGGCTTTCTCGAAGTGTCTCATAGAATTCTCACAAAATAACATCCATGCTGCATCCTTTGAGGCTAAAACAAGTCGTTGATCATAAAATGGTACCACACTCTGCAGGCTGTCATAGTACACCAATGCCAATATCTCATGTATCTCACACTGGACCACACAAAGTTCAATGTCATCATAATCATATAATTATGATAATCAACAGAGAAATGTATTATGGAGACACAAACCTGCTGGGCTGATTCTTTTGCTAATGCTAAACTCATTAGTAGACAACGTCTACTCCTCCTTCGACTTGTTTCAACCCTCTGAGGTAAAGTAGCATTCTTCCTCCATCCTACGACATTTATGTGCTTGCTGCCATCATTTAGCAACAAGTCTACCTCCTGTTACAAAGAAATGACAAGAACTCATATTATAAAGCAAACACAGCTGGAAACTTTAGTGTCATGCCAAAACCAGGTCCTTGTTCTTTCTAACAGCAGTATTACCTCATCATAGATATTTGCAAGACGCTGCCAACTCTCAAAGCGTTGAGGGTTGTAAAGTAGATCGTATTTGTAAAGGTTTGCATTTTGCTGCACAAAATCTTCCCCTTCCTTGGTGAGAACAAACCCAGGCCATTTATCAGTTGCACTCATTTCCTCAGACTGAGCTAGTAGATAATACAAGTTACAATAGACCTCTATGTATGGCCCAGAGCTGCAATCAATAAGTTACAGTTGTACCCGCTCAGTCCTCAGTCCTCAGCATAATAAATAATAAATATAATTAAAAAGAATTTCACTGATATAACAATAAACTAAAAAGAAAAGATATAAAGTACACAGTACACAAGAAAAAAATGCAGAAATGAATACCTCCCAGTGGATGATGTAGTGCACTGTTTGAGGCCCCCTGCATCAGGAAATATTGTCTTCATTATTGTTCCATGAAAGCCTTCAGATCCAGCCTCTTCTGACAGTTTATCTTCAGATAATTCAGGATTATCTAAGAACCTATCTATTGCATTTCCAGATAAAATATCCTCTGGTGGTTGTGGAAAGTGTCTGCGGATGGCTCTTAATACTCTACGAAGTTTGACCAGTCCAGTTCTCTGAGACATATATATACATCACAGAGACAAATATAGGTCAAAGTGATCTCTGTTTTAAGGAAGCACAAAAACTTTTATATAGGTGAGAAAGGGGAAGAGAGAGAGCTCACAGATGAGGCCTTTGCATTGGGTAGTATGTACTGGAAAACATCAGCACATTGCTCCTTGGTTTGATAATCACCACGGCTAGTATTCTTGTGAGTGGCTAGATCATCTTCGTAAGATGAATCGGATCTAAGATTTAAACCGTATAAGCAGTAAAAGCATTGATCCAAAGCATTATCAATTTTTAACTCAAGTTCCTCTCTTTCATCTTCAGTTAGTGCATTTCCACTTTCAACAAAATGATCACTTGCATTGTCAACGTTGTTGATCTTTCCATTGGATGCATTAATGTCTTGCTTCCCATTATCAACTCCTGAATGGTCTATACTTTGGCCACTATGAAATGAAATTTCATTGACAGTTTTGGCTCCTGATACATCATTCACCATAGTGCCAGTTTGGTCTATTTCACTGCAACCCATTTCCACATCCATTCTTTCTGATTTTGATTCATTTAGAGATGTTTTAGCTTCTTCCTGAGTTGAAGTGTTGGATTTAAGCTTCATATCCAGGGCCAAAAGACACTTAATTGCAAACTTAAGAAATGTTCCTTCCTCCCCTTTGCCATCTTCGCCCGCACAGCAGAGCCCATATTCAGAAAGCAAATCGTGGATTGCAATGATTAAATCAACCTAAGTAAAAAGTTGAAATTAATGATTTAGGAAACCCATAATAAGGAAAAAGTTCACCAGTTATCCCACTGTGTACGAAGGCATGTTCTTCATAAATGTGATATAAGACTTACCTGAGTCTTAACAGGTACAGAAGTTGTTAGGTGTTGAAGTTTGCAGAATGCAGTAGCGGCATCAACAAAACAGCACCTTTGCTTTTGTTCAGTTTGATCAGCAATTACCAGCCCAGAGGATTTCCTACAGAGGGATATGCTAGCAATATTGCACATGACTGCCAGCAGCAAAGATTGAAGATCACCAATGCTTTTAACTGGGACAATAATGCTTTTCTGCAAGCATGAAAATAATCACATATTGTACTAACAGCACAGAGAAAAAAAAATTCTCCATAGGATGATAATGATTGTACTTTCTCTATCATCATAACATGTAATGGTCTATCTAGTACTGTGAAATGGGATGTAAAACCCTGACCAAAGAACTTATCAATGTATGAAGAAGAAATTTCACTTACATAATTTCCAGGTTGATTAACAAAGTCGTCCTTCACTTGTGACACACATTCTGAAATTGCCTTCACTTCCTCTGCAAGTAATAGATCCCATTGCTTTTTTGAACTCTCTTTTGATTCTATTTCAGAACAAGATAATATTCTTGAACCCAACTTCTGATTAAAAGGTTTGTTGGTTGCAAGAAATTCATCCATACCAGCTGCTACCATTAGTATTTTCAGCTTCCGCTGATGAGAACTAAGATAAACCTCAATGTTCATCAGCCCAGACTTCTCACACGCTTTAATTAATATGTCTAGTACTGATAGTTCAACAGCTGTACTTTCATCACCTTTTTTATCAGCAAAAGGTCGAGATGATACATCAAGGTGAGAATCTTTTGCAGTGAATAGAAGTGGAGCAAGTAAATCTATGCACTCCAAGTACATTTCTTTATCAATCATCTCACGAACAGTCTTCTTCTCTAGCAAGATATCAATCTTTAATAAATTAATTTCATGCAAAACCCTATCCACGGTCAACTCTTTGATCACCTTGCAATGAGGCAGGCGCACTGAATGCTGAACATCATTCACATTATCCTCCTTCATCAAAAGAGACAATGAAATGCAAAATTCCTCATGCGCTTTTGCCTTATTGCCATCCAAGATCGACAAGCGTCCACTTAACCAGAAAAACCGAACCCAAAAGAGTCTGTTTTTGGTTAACGAAGAGTAGCCCAACAGAGAATCCGGGTAAATAGAGTCATCAGCAGGTATTTTGCTAGTACCTTGAATACTAGAAGTTGAAGAACAGTTTGCCTTCCCTGATACAGGAAAAGAGTGAAAAGTGTAATTCAAAGCTACTGATTCAATGATTTTACAAAGATGGTATGATGCATCTGTTACAAAGTCAGACAGCTTCGACGGGTCTGGGGAAGATGAACCGAGATCATAATAAAGCTCAGCCAGAAAAAGACTACATTCAGGAGTTCTGTCCTTTCCCCAATTCCTTGTCAACTTTTCCAACTCCAAGAATTTGACAAATGCTTCCTGATAGAAAAGACCTATACTTGCAGCCTCTTCTAAAAGCAAGTGACTCAAATGGTAAGCACCATAATTTTTTGAAGTTTCTCTCACAAATCTAGTAAGATCATTATATTCTTTGTCAAATGGATTAGCTTGATCAGAGGGTGAAATAGAACCACGACCATCTTGAACAGAATCGTTGGTTCTGAGCCTACCAACAATAAAAGGTTCCAAATATTGAATTACAACTTTGGCCAGATCCTTGCGGTTGGCAAAGTCTAGTTCTTCTTTTCCGGGTTTCCGGCTACGAAGCCTTTCAAGACGAGAACTTCGCCTTTCATGTGGCTCTTCAGACACATTTGATTCTTTTTCTTTGGCAAAACATCCTTTTTCAGAGTTACAATCAACCAGAGACATATGTTCACCAACTGGAGTTGGACTAAGCCCTATCCTTTCAACAGGCCCAATAACATTTGTTGAATTGCAAGGCAAAATTATATGTAATCTGACATCCCCAGATTGGAATACTCTTTCGGTCTCCATCTCAGATCGAAAACCACTTAAGGGAAGTAAAATTCCCAGGAGAGAGTCGGCAAGAGCTGCCCAGGAAACTTCTGCCATGCGCAGTTCAATATTCTGATTTGCCTTTTTAATTGCAATAACCTCGTCCAAATTCTCATCTCTTTCTTTTCTCTTATCAATAAATTTAAGCCGGACATGTTTAGGTTCCAGCTTATCTATACCTCTAGGAGCAAATGGAACTGGCTCTGACTCACCAATGGTATTTTTAACATGCAAGGCACGAGCATGTGATGGCCAGTGCCTCAAGATTAATTCTGCAACAGAAAGACATGAAACCTCATCACTGACAGCAATAAGAACTTCCAAGAGTTTCTCCATGCAAGTCCCTGCATTCGTAATCAACAGAGAAATAATTTTATTTGTTGCTATTTGGAATGGAAAAGTAATAGTTTATAAGGAACAATAAGACAGCTATCAAATATTGACCAAAATATGGTTTCAAAATTAGAGAGACCGAATATTATAAGCATTCAATAAAACTTACGAATACTGAATAATAGGTGCAATATTTTTGTAAAAACTATGAATTCTTACAATTGTTGGGACTGCACAAAAGCCCCTGCTCAAACGCCCAACGTGAAATGCTCAGTGAACCCATCGAGCATGATAACGTTCCAAGCTGGTTCCAGACAACAGAATCTTTGGAATCAATCTCTACAGCTTGAAGATAACAATGGAGTGCACTTTCATAATGATCAGGCCCTTGTTGAAGGAAAACAGTCGCAAGATTCTTCAGTGCCAAAAATCTGCCCACAAAATTGAATTAAGAAACAGTGAATTCTACCAAATACTTTAGAAATATCATATTTCATTAGTTTACAGCAATAAATGTAACTCTAGCACCCTATGTGACTTGACTCCTTTAAGCTAACTCCTTATGCTGCATCTTCAACCCTAACAAAAATATACCCAATTTTGAACCATTTACTTGTTCAATGACTGACTGAACCATCTAAAACTCATATAACACAATAATGTCTCAACATCGGACAAGAGGATGGTAGAAAAAACAGAAAACTGAATACCGTGACAAATAGGAGATCACTATCTGTATATTCATGGAAGTAATCCACGCAATTTGATTAGTCCAAAACTACGGGCGTAAAAAATCTCGATATCGGAACATCTGTTATTAAACCCTAGGAAGGGTGTTTATTAAATGTAGCTCATATTATACCACCGAAAGTATTTGAAACCCCGATAGCTTCTACATAGTACATACAGACCACCATAGATCAGAAACTTGGAGTTTGAACTATCATGTTTTGGAACTTATCATGTGCGCCATCTAAACCTATACTACTGACTTTTTTTCCTTTTCAGCATTGATGACAAAGGGGATTTCCCTATAATTTACTTATTAAAAAGATCATTTTTGTGGATGACGTGGCTATACAGATCCAGAAGGTAAATAACACGTGTCAATGATCTTTTTAGAGTTGAGATTCAAAAAATTAATGATGATCACCAAGGCCAAGCTAGAAAACAAAGGTAAATCTCACAATATATATAAAATAAAATAACATCTCTCGAGATATATAGAGCTTGAATACAAACCTGAGCTGCAAGAGATGACCGTCACTCGCACTACGATCCTCCTGAAACACAATGGTAAGCATTAAAGACAGCATATCTGAATAAAAAACCAACATATTGGCATTTGAAACAAATCTTCTAAAGAAAGTAATACTTGAGCACTTGTTATCAGCGGATCTTTTAGAACAGATTGTAAAAGTTTGCGAGCTTTCTTGTACTCTTTAGCTTGTAACTTCATAAGTCCCTCATGATAAGTTTGTGTAAGATGAAATTCCTGACACAAATCAATAATAAAAGAACATCAAGGGAAAATACAATAACACAATAATCACCAATTGAGCTAGACAACGAATCAACTCGATACATGGCAAGAATACTCAACATACATTCCTACACAAATAACAACAGATTCTTCCAATTCCAACGTGTCTGCAAACAAAAAGACACAAAGAGAGGAAAGAGGAAACATGCCTGAGCTTCTTTAGTCGGAGCTAAGGGCTCCCACTGAGTTGTTGCATCAGTATCATTGATGGCTGCAATTGAGAACTGAAACACAAAATTCAACACAATAAACCATGAGAATCGGCAATTTTACAAACAAACTTAAGATTTCAGTAACCACTGTACCATTTTCGATCATTCAAAAGAGGCCTGTAAGCTGTCGTCCCGCTGGTGTAGCTGCTCAGTCCGAATAATCACTTCTCTGATTTGTCGCCATGGATGGATTAAACAAATCTTCGCCCAATTTTGGATAACCTAATTGCACCGATTCAGATGATCCATATTCCAGCCCAAATATTTCGAGTAAGGAATTTAATTACATTGATTTTATAATTATAAAGTTGGACAATTAAGAATTTAATTTAATTAAAATATATTTATTCTTTAATTATAGTAATTTATTATTTATATTATTCTTTTTTCTAATATCGATTAATACAGAATTTAGTCAAATTATCGACATCAATTTCAAGTCATACTAATTTATAGATTAAATAACCATTTCATATGGAGTTTAATCTTCATATCATTCAACATTATTTATTTTGAGCACACAAACTAAATCAAACATTTTTCTTCAACCCCATAATCATAACATGTTACATTAAAATCCTCAAAACATAACACAAACTCAAACCAAACATGACAAACTTGCTTATTTCCTCAATCCATATTCTGCCCATAATTCCCATATCCCTTAGCCCTTTCCTTCATATCCCTAGCCTTATCCGCAATCTTCATCCTGGCCCTATCCAACTGATCCGCCCCCGGCGGATGTTTCCCCGCCACGTAATTATAAATCCACGACAGCGCAGTAACAGCCGCCACTCCGCACCCGCCGGACAACAAAAACCCGGTGGACACAAGGAATACCACTATCCCAGCCGGGATTAGAATAGGACTAAACAAGACCATAATCGGAGTAGCCATAATCAGGGTTATGACTGTTCCGGTTAAAGTTATTCCGGCTAGGAATAACAGCGTTCCGCCGATTGTTGCTGCTGTCATGAATTTTGCTGCTTGGCGTGACGACGGCGGTGACTGATCGGACATTGTTGGTCGTGATTAACAGGCGGCTGTGATTGAGCGGAATCGTGAAGTGGTATGGGGTGTGATGGTGGTGCGGTGTTTAAATGGACGGGGGAAGGGTGACGTGGAGGAAAGGGACGGTGTGATCTTCTCGTGATGTGTGGCGTGAGAGGCAGGTGATAATGTGGGGCTGGCACGTGTTTTTACGGCGAAAAAGCTGTTTCTCTGTTTTCTGCATGGTGAATGTTTGACAAGTGGAAGGGAAAGGGTAACTTTTTGTGTGCGGATGGTGCACCGTGAATCACTATCCAGAAAGTGGTAAAATTTATGATTAAAGGTGGTTTGAAAACTACTTATAGTGGGCCCCATCGGAGCACAAAATATTTTTTAATGTACCGGTTGTTTTGACGGAAGGCTAGGTTTGTAGTAGTTGGGCCGGGCCAATAGGTAACATTGGACACAAGTTGGGCCGATCTCTTCAGTCATAATGAGTGGTTTAATTGGGCTCTAGCAGCCCAAGTTTAAACATAATTGGGCCTATGCACAAGATCCACTCCATAAGCCTACATGTCAGTGACTGATGACGTGTTAAGCGTTCATTGGATCGATTCACGGAGCATAATATGCATGTAAAAATCTCTCCCGAGGGACGCTCCTGCCCGTAAGGAAACCCATGCTCTCAATTTTAAATCGGTTATTTCCAATGTAAAATTACTATTTTATCCTTCCTTAAAACCATTTTCATACTGCGTTGGTGTATGCAAAAATCTCTTGTCCCCTGTCAATTTGACATTAGTTATTTCCAATATGAAATTACAATTTTACCTTTCTTTCTGTGAAATTATTTTCACTCGTGAGAAGACCCATTTGCATATATCCCGATGCATGCGTACACTTTCACATTGATTATTTTTTATATGAAATTACGATTTTACCTTTCCTTAAAACCGTTCGCACCGACACGGTGGTGTATGCAAAAATCTATGGAGAAAAAATTAAAAATATGAAGCGGGATATCAGTGAAGGCCACGTGGTGTGGGGTCTACAAAATTTCGACCGTTGGATAATTTGTTTGTTCAAATCATTAATCATAATAACCCTTCCGTTCCTTATTGTTTCGCCGTATTTCCATTCCTTAAATTTCTAGATCTAGATTTGTTTTCTCTTTCCCATGGCGATTGCTGCAGAGATCCAAGCGCAAGAGAAGGTAAGGAGAGAATGATCTTCTGTTATTTTTTTATCGTGTGAGGTGAGATCTTGAGTTTAATTTTGTCGATTTTGTCGAATCTAGGGTTTGTGTATTGGCTGTTTTGGGTATCACGATTATTTGTTATGTTTTGTGGTTTCTTGGAAGAGATTGAGGAGGAAATGCTTGTAATGGATGTGATTTCTTTAGAATCAAACGAGAATCGGGTTTTTCTGTTATGCGTTCCTATTCTCTTTTATTTATAGATGATTTGTGGATCGCGTTGAAATGGACGGTGTTATTGCCTGTTTGTGTATGGAAATCGCATATTGTGAAATTAAATGATGATATGGATCTGTTTTGAGATTAGGTGTTTTGTGGTTTTATCAATATCGGTTGATTTGTGATGAAGGATGTATGTCTGCAGGTTTCTTCGGAGGTTCAAGCTGCAGAAAAAAGGAGATGGACGCTCAGCGACTTTGACATTGGAAAGCCTCTTGGAAGAGGAAAATTTGGTCACGTCTATTTGGCAAGAGAAAAGAGGGTCCGTTCCGTTACATTTTCATTAGATTATTAGATTCCCCCCTTGTTTATGTAATTGGTTAATTGATGAACAGGAGTTCGTCTATTTTGCTGTACCTTTCAAATTAATTTGGTATCACTTTATTTTGTGTTTTGTCCCCTCTTTGCTTGCTGCGGGGGAGCGAAGAATGGAAGGAGATTTGGTTTTTATCTTGTTAGTCTGATGTGGAATTTTATCTTGTCAACCACAGAGTTATGATTTTTCCTGGCTTCCTATTGTAATATTCTAACCATTTTGGTATATATGTGTAATAACAGAGTAATCATATTGTCGCACTAAAAGTGCTCTTTAAAAGCCAGCTGCAACAGTCGCAGGTTGAGCACCAGCTGCGTCGGGAGGTAGAAATTCAAAGTCATCTCCGACATCCCAATATCCTGCGCCTTTATGGATACTTTTATGATCAGGTATGGAACCTTTTAAGCTGTTTATGTTTGAAAGAATGTAATTATCTAAATATGAAGAGATGTGCACAGCTAATTGACTAATTTCTTCTCAAATACATTTTGTGCAGAAACGTGTTTATCTGATTTTGGAATATGCAGCCAAAGGTGAACTTTACAAGGAATTGCAGAAATGTAAATACTTCAGTGAAAGACGTGCAGCTACTGTAAGTATTTTCTTATCCATTATTGTTGGCTTTGGAAAGGGAGAAGGGAGGATGATTATGGAAGGGGACTTAGCATTAACATGGTTTTTGTTAGTCTAAAAACTGACTAGAAATTTTGGTGCTTCTGCATATGGAACATGGGGCAGTACGTTGCGTCGTTAGCTCGTGCACTCATCTATTGCCATGGGAAGCATGTCATACATAGAGATATTAAACCGGAGAACCTTCTAATTGGTGCACAGGTGAGGACATATTCCTTTACAATGAGCTATTTGGTACTTGATCAATGAGTACTATATGTGCTTAATCTGTCAATGTGGGTTGCCATCTTTAGGGTGAACTCAAGATTGCAGATTTTGGGTGGTCAGTACACACATTTAACCGCAGGCGGACCATGTGCGGGACACTTGACTACCTCCCTCCAGAGATGGGTATGTATAATCCAATTAATCTGTCTTCTATATGGTTTTTTCTTTATGGCAAAATTCTGCATCCAATCTAACCCTTCTTAACACACACACATTAGTGTTCTGTGCTAACTTTACGGAATGTAAACGAATTCCACCTTATTAGTACTCTTACAATTGCTCAACAGTTGAGAGCGTTGAACATGACGCAAGTGTGGATATTTGGAGCCTAGGTGTTCTGTGCTATGAGTTTCTTTATGGTGTCCCTCCTTTTGAGGCAAAAGAACACTCGGACACTTACAGAAGGTAAGAAATGAAATCTAGAATGAATGGCACGATCAAAATTATCTTCTAGTTTTTTGACGAGTTTACTTGCTTTTGATGTACAGGATTATGCAAGTGGATTTGAAGTTCCCTTCAAAACCGATTGTTTCTTCTGCCGCAAAAGACCTTATTAGTCAAATGCTCGTCAAAGATTCTTCTCAGCGTCTTCCTCTGCACAAGCTTCTTGAACATCCATGGATTATTCAATACGCCGAACCTGCTGGCATTTACAAGGGTTAATGATAGCAGTTTTTCACGAGGTCATGACTTCCTGCTTGGATTTTCTCTGGTAATTGTGATGCAAATTTGATATTGGAAGAAAATGTGTTTGATAGCTATATAGAAACCCCAACCAACTATTAATTGCTTTGTTCAATTTGTTGTATTCAAGAGTTTCTTCAATTATGCATAAAATGCTATTTCAGCCTTCTTCTACTCAATTTGTTTATTATAATCCCTGAAACTACTGTAAATTACATAGAAATGCAATAAATATAGAGATCCGAAGAGTGGGGAGAGAGTTGCAAGAATATACTCAATAATTAGAGGAATACAAAAATGTGCCCGTCGGCAGCTGCAACTGCATCA
>JAYMTB010000454.1:0-14250 GCA_036897585.1 Francoa sonchifolia | reverse complement strand
AACTTGCATGTACTTGCTCTAGGAAGAAAACTGTATGCAAATTAGCTAAGCTCATTTCAGAATTTGGGATTTTCTTTCAAAATCTGGTTGGTTGGAGGACCAGTTTATATTTGTGTCATAAAAATACTATTACTCTAGCTGATTATTCAGTTCTCATTGATCTCCACTTCTCAAAAGATTTTATCCTTTTTGCACTTATTTCAGTATGCAATATGAACATGCTTGATTTCTATCATATACACAATTAAGCACGAATTTAATGAATATGCTAATGGTCTCTCAAATTTAACAACATCACTCTAAGGGGTAAAGTTTAACTAATTACAATTTTGTGCTTACAGACTACGATGCATTTAATAATTCACAGTTTTTTCTGCTAGCAGAAGGAAATGCTCCAGTTTTTTTAACTTCAGCTGCCACATACAGTATATATGCATGAGTTGGATACTTCTGTTTGGTCTACTTTTGGCTATTTTCCCAACAGGTAGACTACTACTTGAAACTGTTAACATATATATATTAAAGTGCCATGATATTTTATATAGAGCTACATAATACATGTACATACAATTGCAGTTGTAGTGCTTCTGTGGCTTTTACATCAGAAGGGTCTCTTTGATCCTCTTTATGACTGGTGGGAAGATCATATTTGGGCTGAGAATCAGACTTCTAGAGATTTTCGGAGGATCAAAATTGATGTTGACCGAACCCATCATAGAAGACATCACGAGCCAAGAGTGAGGCACCGCAAACACGATGACGAATTTAAGCGAAGAAGAATTCATAACAAGCACAGGCATGGTGATTCAGGAAGGGATCCCTATTATTATCTTCACCATGTTCACAGAGAGAAGCACAAGCATGGGCATACTAAGAAGTCCAGGCATCATGTTTACGTGGACAAAAGCGAGGACGACAAAGTTGAGCAACGGAGAGTGAGAAAGGAAAAAGACTATAGAAGGATGATCCAAAACGACCAGATATTGAGAAGAAAAGCTAGATGAATTGATGAATGCATGCTAACTGGAGAGTGGTGGAAATTTGCTTGATATCATTCCGTTATTTTAGGTCCACAAATCATATTCATTTCAGAATTACCATTTTTAGAGCTTAAATCCATCTTTCTTTTGGGAATATGAGGAAAACAACGGGGAAGAAATACAAAGCCTTTGACGTTGATGTAATTACAATAATAAAAAAAGTGGTGTGTTATATGATGCAGAAAACTGTACACTTTTACAATCAAAATTTTCATTTCAACAAGTATGTTATATGTTGGACCTTTTACATTTCTTCCACTATATGTTCAGAAAACAGGGAAGAAAAAGCACAAAATTTTGTGTGACTCAGAGGAAAAAACATAGCTTGGTCTTTGTTCACTCAATCGAAATACTCTAGTATTTTCTTCTTCTGCATTCTCCGGATACATAGCTGACTGTTGCCATTTCTTGCAGCTTGAGAATAGAATCCTTGCAAGTCTCCATGTTTCCTGTCAGGACAAAATGACTTGCCTTTGCATTGTTGTGAATGATTATGTTGAGTTACATGTTTCCCTCTTCCTGTGTATCTTTCTTGATGATTTGAACATGAAAACCATCTGGAAACTGTAAACCAGGATTACGGACAATGTTTCCTCCTTTAAGTGTTTGCCACCTGAAAATCAGAGTTGTAAGATAAGGTTAGTCAATCTCTCTTTCTCTCTCTCTACACTCACTCACACATAGCACACACTTAGATGCTTATATACTGAATGATGCTCTTACCTGTACTTTGTAACCAGGCAGTGAAGAAATACAGCCATCTGGACCTTGGTAAAGTCTGTTCCTACACAAAATCTCATGCCGCCTCCAAAGGCCATGAAGTGTCTTGATGAGCCGTTCAATTCCACTCCCTATATGCCACCATTGCAATTCAGGAATAAGATGAATGGCAAAAATTTAAACTTAATCTATAATTAATAGTAGTTGCAAACTTCTTGCAGGAGAACTAGAGTACAAATTTCATCAATGTTTGACTTACATCCCATCTCCAGGGATTGCAAGACAAGGGATCATCATATTTTTCGGGGTTCAAGTGTACAGCTGGAGGACAAACCATCAGGCCCCAATCTGCTGGAATTGTATATCCTGCATCAATAGAAATTTGTATGGTATATTAAGCAGCCATTTGTTTACACAAATTAGAAAATTGATATGGGATATTGTTACTGCTTACCTTTAAACTGAACATCTCTAAGTGCTTTTCGGAAGATTCCTGGAACTATATTTGCCAGTCTAACAGTTTCATTGATGAACTACAAGTTGAATTTGCAAGTTTTTTAGAACAATTAAAGAAAATAACACTTGCTTGATCTTAAACGTATGTCTAGTAATGTAAGAAGTATATGGGAATTGACCTACCTGAAATGTGAATTTCATTGATTTGTACTCTTTCCATGTAAGTCCAGAGTCTAGATTTTCGCGATTTTTCAATATTGCCTCATGCTCTTCCTGATAGAAGGTGAAAAAACATAAAGTTTGTCAGCTGGGGGGACAATGAGAAAAATCACTAGTGAATTGTAATGGTCTGAAATTTTTACTTACAGTTAGTTGCTGGAGCACTAAAGGATGGTCTGATAGAAACTTAATGGCTAAAGTTAGAGCCAGGGAAGTTGTCTCAAAGCTGGCAAACAGTAGCACAAACATTAAATCCAGAGCAATCTCTTCTGTGAGAATTGTGTCTTCTTTTTTAAGTTCCTCAAGGACATAATCAAAAAAGTCTCTTTGGTGCTTCCTGGGCATTGCTCGTCTTTCCTGTAACATTTTCTTCAGCATCCCCATTGCCTTCTTCCTTCCCTGAAAAACTTCTGATGAGTTAGAGGAGACTAAATAAAAGAGAGAATGTTATTCTTGAATGATAAAAAGTAGTATGGAAGATACTGGTTACCTGTAAGCATTTGTGATAAGCTGTACCAGGAATGTCCATAGGGAAGGAGATTAATCCTTGTATGAATGCAACAAAGTTTTCCCTTAGATTCTCTGACGATTTTTCTGAATCATAACTTATCAGCTTCTTTGCAGTCAAATCAAATATCATCTGTGAAGATCACATTGTTTATTTGAGACTCAGAAGAAAACATTTTTGGAGGATTTTCAATGAGAAAAAGAACAGGTTAGTCGGAATTTACTCTTGCAGTTGCTTCCTTCAATTCAATATGTTCCAGACATGACCATTGCTGTAAACTTCTACATGCTGCATGTTCAACTTCAGATAGCATCTTCTTGAGGCTTTCAGGACCAAAGAGATTCAGCACCAAATTCTTAAGGTACTTATACATGAATCCGTGTAATGAACCCACATTCTGCTTTCCAAAGATTTTTGTAAAAGTATCAGGATACCAGCTCTGAAACAATTTTCCTTCTTGCTGAAAGACTAGATGATTGAGCTCAGGGTCTGTTGATATTATTAGCGGTCGTCCAACCAAACTCGTCCGAAATATTGGCCCACATCTGAATCAATGTAAAAAAATTCATACAAAAAGAAGATTGCACCAGTTTTTGAACAAAATTGGCAAGTGCAATGCAACAAATTTACCTTTTCATTCTCTCTTTGATGAAGGGAGGTATGTCTGAAGAAGTATTGGGACTGAAAAACTGAAGGGTCTCACCAAGAAGTGGCAAACCCATTGAACCTGGTGGGAGTATTCCATTGCATCTGGGATTTCTCCATCTGTAAACCCAATGTGTGATGCTTATAATAGCCAAGGCTCCAAGGTAAAAAACCCACATCTTTCTTAAATATATATTAATGAAATGTTAGAGAAGATCTGGATTGATATGAAAATATGCAGAACTAAGAAAGTGTTGAATGGTGAAATGTTGTTGAATAGACAGGATGAGAAGATAGTGCTGGCATGTATCTGAGAGATCATGAGCTGATGATCTTAAATAGGCAGGCCAGAAGTTAGAACTAGTTTAAAAAAATAATGGGTTTGTTTTTTTTATTAGTTAGGTGCTCAAAAAGCTGTACAAATAACTAGTTGGAAATACAATGGAATATTTTAGAAAAATTCTTGTCATCATTCTTTGTCAACGGCTAATATAATATTTGCTTTTAAAGAGCCATAACTACAAAGTAGGAACCTCACTGGATGTTTCCGATCTCTATAATTCTTTTCGTAATTTTTTTTTACTGTCAGGTGGTATTACAGGTCAGCTCACGTGTGTTATGCTAAGTCATGCTTGATCCCGAGATTCGAACCCAAGTAGAAATTTTAATGGAAAAGAAGAGCTCTTCCCTAGATTTGTGAAGATAGAGGTTCAAGTTCAAAGAATCTGACTGACCAAATAAAAGTATGTGAAACTAAATCTTTAATATATCATTAAATAATTTAAATTCTAATGAGTTTTTTCAATAACTAATTGAAATATTATCCAGTCAATATCTATGCTAAATACTGCAGTATCTGTGTTTTGTTGATGCCAAACATGTTTTTTTTTGTTTTCGAATTAAATCTCTTCCTAGATCTTCTTTAGCTGTAATTCAATTTCATATTCTCTTGTCAACCTCTCAAATCTTATTGCCTACATCACTAGTGATTTCAATTTGGAGTGATCAAGATATGCATTTAAGTAACCGCTGGAGAGCACCAGCTAGTCTTGCATCACTCGGAGACAGAACGAACTGAGGCATACCCTTTACTGATGTAAGTTTATACTGAGTACCCATTTGCTTTTTACGTCAAAAATGAATAATTATGCATAGAAAAAACTCGAAAACAGAATGATTCTGTCACTGACACAACAACAAACAATTACTATTGACAATCATAACATTCCACATTTTTGCATAGTGAGGAAAATGTAGGTAATCTAAGCTAGTTGATGAGGTTTAATGCCCTCAAAACACATAGAGGACCACCATAATCGGCCCATTGAGCCACGGACTGGAACCCATGGGACAAATTATAGGTAGGTAACTGTGTATATGAGTAAGACTGAAGACCAAATGCCATTATTATGGAAATGGTTTACATAATTAGTACTACATTGTTGTGATTATAAAAATATTGGAAGAAGGAAACCTTAAGGAACGGAATTTAGATAAGCCTAAGAGCTATAAAACATTTAGCATGGGGATCCTAAAACCTTGTCTGATTATGGCTTTTCGGGATTCTTTTTAGCATAATTACCTTTTGTAAGATGAATTGAATATTTGCAGTCAAAGAACATCTAGTGTTTCATAATTTAAAGTTAATGGCATTGCTCAAAACTTGGATTAACACGTTGACGTGCAGTGTTAAGGACAGTTTAGCATACAAAATTTCTGTTATTCCATGGTAGTGAAAACAGTTAGATCTATGCGAAATCATTTTGTACATAGAGAGATTCTTATGAAACTGTTACACAATTTACTTTCGCATTCAAAGAGAATGCTCAATGTTTAGGTACCCTGAATATTTTAACCTGCTAAATTATGTTGCATAATAAAATTCAAATACTTATAGGCTAAATTTGATCGTTTGAATAGGATATGTAATATATTTTAGTCTAAACTGTCAGAACTATATCTAGTATATCAACACTGCTCACGCAAAAGCCGGAGTAAGCACAGGCTTGAAATGGAACCAACCTAATTAAATACTCAGGTCACACCAAACACAATACATAACAAACTAGGAAAAATTGCAGTAGCAAAAGTTCGAACATAGAATCTTATACTTTGAGACCATGTTAAGCGCAAATATGTAGATGACACTAAAGTTTTTCCTTTTTTTTCCTTGAAGAGCTATTGTGATAAAATGGCACAAATGGTTTCCTTGAGGGGCACACAACAATGACAGCTCAATTCCCTCTTATTTTGGAACTATAAACTCTAAAACTATTGTTTTTTTCAAGTAGTTGTATGCAAAAGGTGTTGCAATCAAGTCAAGCTTTCTCTTTTCTAGACACTTAAAGTAAGGTTTTTGGTTTCCCTTTTTTCCCTTTAAAAGAAATAACCAAACAAATTTTCCTAATAATGTGAAGAATTCTCATTTTTCATGCTATAATTGGACCTTTGGGGTCCTACTTGTCTTGCATAATTTAAGTATTGGGACCTATATCAAGTGGGTCCACATCATGCCCAAGTTCTTATTTTCTCTAAATGAATGAGTCTAACCTTCTTACTATGATCAAATGGTTCAAAATTATTCATTATTTCGTTCAAGTTACTACATCCAAATGACGTTTTAATTCATACATTTGAATTATTTTAATAAGTGTTTGCTTGATATGATATGATATCTACTGTTCAAAGTTTAAATTTTCATGATTTAAGTTTTTCTTTAATTCTATAGTTTTGGTTGGTCCAAGTTTTCACGTGTAGGTTGCTAGGTAACAAAGACACTCTACGAACTTTTTCTTTTTGCATGTGTTTTTGTGTGATTTACTTCAATTGCAAATGCCCGAAATATCTATATATTTCTTTTTACAAAATAGGATTAATCACTCACGAAAATAGACATAGCTAAACAATTGTAAACTAGAGGGGAAAAAACACATTTATTTGCTATGAAAAGTTAATTAAAGTAACTCTTTGGTGCATCTAAAGACCAAATAATTGGTTGATATTTGATAGTATTAGAATAATATATGGTCCATAAATAAATGAGTTACTCGAGAAGAGAGAAGAGAGGATTGAGGAGAAAGATGTTCTTCCTGTCTGTTCCGTGCGGGTTTGGAATGTATTTTTATAATCACTACTGCAAATAGTCAATTTCGCTATTAAATCCTATTTTTCTTTTTCTATGCCCAACTAACTTAGATAATAATGGTTTTGATTAATTTCGATATTAAATAATTTAAGGTTTGGGACGAAATTATTAATTATGTTTTATAATTTTCACACGTGTGTAAATGGCTGAGTTCAATTTGATTATGTTTTAAGTTTTTAATGAAACTAAACTCGACTCTCGAGCATAAAACAATTTGTTTTGGAAAAATTATAGATTCATTAAGACGACATTAAAACAAATAGTCAACAATACCCATCTTCTTGCATTGAAATAGTGAGGATCACAACTCCTTATTATTAACTTAATTAATAACAAAAAGTACTGAGTTTTAATAAATATTCATCCTATTGATATTATATAATCTCAACAAACAAGTTAGTGGTCGAGGAAGAACACCTTTTTCTTTTCTTTTTGTAAAGTAGACATAGTCCGTCAGCCATGACTATGATGAAGCATCTAAATTAATGGTCCATGTTGCTCTTTTTGTTAATATGGAAACTTGTGAAACAATCAATTGAAAGTCAAACTCATTGATTCAAACTGTTTGAAGTGGTATTTGGTCCCTCAATGATTTTCCCTTTTCATATTGTCCTTTTTCAAAATAATAGTTTGTTCCAGGAAAATATAAAAATGAGTCCTCGTAACTTCAACTCGTGACTGAAGATATTTTGAAAACAACTAATTGGTTTAATTTTGGAAATTGAATTAATTTAAAAATCTTTATATTATTTAATTATACACTAATACTTAAAGTATTCTTTCCGTCACGAGATGCATTTGAGCCATATTTATCATTTTTTGTAGTTAATATTATTGAGGCTGTATTTATTCTGTTGGGTTGGGGCCAATTTGGTAATAGCCCATTGGGCTGCTGGATGGATTTTCTTTCTTGCAAATATATGATTTGGGCTTGGGCTCAATAATGGGCCTGGGTCCGGGGACAAAAACTTACTATTTTGGGCATTTATATATTATCAATCTTAAATCTATAAATTACCTAAGTAGAACCTTAATTTCTCGTTGCAAATTGAAATTATTTTGACAAAAAAACATTATAAAAGGTTTTTTTTTTTTTAAATTAATTACAAAAAAGTTAAAAATGAAAGGCACCCAATTCATGTAATTAATTAATTTTCTTGCGAAAAAAATATTAAAATGAGAAATGGGTATTCGGGTGAGTTTGAGATTGTTTTGATTTGGCTGTTTAGCTTTTTGAAAAAAAAAGAAAAAAAAAATAAAGAGGCTGAAGTAGTTGTTGGTAAAACCAAAAGCAGTCAAAATTAGTGAATTACTTACTAAACAGTATTTCTAATCCATTTTTTAAAAATTACAGTAATATCAAATTAGCCCTTAGTCCACGGCTTACTTGCATGAAAATGGAACAATTAATTTAATCATGTAATTTGTTGTAATTAATTTGCAATTAAAGTAGAAAAAGACAAAGTTAATAAAATGGAATAATGAAGTGCCACCTAATACACAAAACCTAAAGTGAATATAACATTTAGTGGTTTATTATAATGTAAAGCTTTTTGGCCTCAATAATTTGGTGGCCACAACTAATCCCTCCCCAATGCCAACTTTAATCATATATTATGTTGCATCGTTTTAACGCTAAACTTTAACTATATTTTTAAGTAACTAATTTGTATACGTGTCCATTTATTAATCCGACATATGTCAATTATATTAATAGATTTTTTATTTTATATAATGGGAGTCATACCACAGTCAATTATCGGGACGGACTGTTTTTAGAATATTAACATATCAAAACACTGGATTTTATAATTATTACTTTATATTATGTCGTCCAAACTATTATCCATATAATAAAGTAATCTTTCAACATAGCCCTCGATAAATATTATGTTTTATCATGTAAGCAAATAATGGTAAAAATTGACAAAATCTAACAGCGAGTACTTCGAATGCAAAAAAACACGAGATTAGAAGTATAGACGTGACAAAAATAAAAAATTATGTATTTAAGAGAAAAAAAATTTATATCTGTTCATTTAAAATAAAAATTTTTTTACGTTTGTAATTGAATCACCGATTTTTTATTTTATAAATAAAAGAACCTAGGATTTAAATGGACTAACCTAGACTATACAAGTATTTAAAAAGACATCCACGGTGGTCTATGACTCGAAAAATAAAAATATTTATTACAAAATGTTTGTTTGTACATGAATGCAAATAAATGAGAAAGTCATTATTATATTATTTGATTTGGTCCTTATCTAGGGCAGATGCTGCTGACCATATAACACGTATTCACATTTGGCTATGGTTGACAACTTTGACATCTCTCACTGACTCAGCTCTACGTCCGACTTCTTCTTTTTATTTATTAATTTGAATTTTGATTTTAATTCGATTTTAATTTAGAAAGTTCCTAGACATAGGTAAGATTTTAATACAATTTTAAATTAGAAAGTTACTAGACATAGGAAACTTAGGCGTTACGCGAAAGAGTGAAATTTTTCATACGTGGATTAATATTTAGTCTTATTTTGAGAGTTTTAGGCTTTTCCTACTTAAAACGTGGATATATTTTGAGACCGAACGTTTTCATACGTGGATTAATATTTAGTCTTACTTTGAGAGTTTTAGATTTTTCCTGTTTAAAACGTGGATATATTTTGAGGTTGAGCGTTTGAGGCTGTTCCTACTTAAAACACGTGGATATATTTTGAGGCTGAGCGTTTTAGGCTTTTCTTGCTTAAAACGTGGATATATTTTGAGGCTTAGCATGACAAATTGAGGATAAGTTGTGGCAGCGAAAATTCGAATTCAAAATATATCATGTTAAATTACTGATTGACCCAAAAATTTAAATTGTCAGGTAATAAGCTCAATATGTATACCTAACAAATAGTGATAAATTTTCATGGTTCAATTAAACGAAGATTTTATTACTGCTTGTAAATATTTTATCATTACTTTTTGTAAATTGTTAATTTAATAAGGAAACGTGTTACCATGAATAAAATTATTATCATGAATAAAATTATTATTAGTAAGTCAAAATAAAAGGGCTAAGGAAATATTTATTTGATATTCTTAATATTGTAATTTATATAATTTATTTCACAACTCAAACTAAGTTGTTTCGATAATATTATAAATAAACTTAATTAATATATAAAATGTGAAAACAAAAATTTTATTTTTCAAATTATTTATGTATGTGATGAAGACTATTGCATTTTATATATAATTTTTATTTTTTATAACTATTATTAAGTTCGGTAATATCATATAGTAAAACATAAAGGGGAGGAAAATGGTAATAAAAAATAATTAGGGGGAATTGTGACATTTTAGACTTTTGTTTTATTGTGGTCCTTGCAAGACTATGACTTATGGTTTCCCTTTTTCTACTTTTTGCAATTAGACCCCTTAAATTTAGCTAAATTCTATTATTCACCACACTTCATTTTTATTTATTATTTATCTTAATCTCCTATAATATATGACATAATTTTAATCAAGTTTAATTTTGTGACATAAATACATAAATTGTACCAAATGCAGCACGTAATAAATTGAAAAAATTAAATTGCAGTAATTTATTTTCCCGAATTCAGATTTATAAAAAATCAGACAGCAGCAATATAACAATAGTAATCCAAACTTAAGTTAACAGATATTTTGTCAGTCGAAACCTACAAACGTGAAATAAAATATCTCTAAAAGTATGTATAAAAATGGATATAAAATTGAATATCATTTTCCATGGCCACAAGTGAAAGATACATTTGTGATTTGGATGGGTGAATGAGAAAATAGCTAAAAACTAGAGGCAATAATAGAAATACCCCATTAGAGATTAATATCAAATAATTATTATTAAATATTTCAAACGACGAAAATTGATTCGACCAAAAGATATTTTCAACAAGAATATGTCAATCGTCAAAATTAATTGGGTCCATATCAATTCTTTCGGAAATTTGTTGAGACGAGTAACTGTAATTATTGTTTTCGTATTATAGATTTAGAAGTGATTTTCTGATTACGAAGAAAAAAAAAAAAAAAAAAAAATTGATTCATAAATAAATTATGAGGTGATTTATATCCAAATAAATATAGAAAACAACATTACTATAATTAAATACTTAAATTTTGTATAATTATAGAAATCCAAACAATTAAAAGTGGTGAACTTAATTTAAATGGATAAAATTACAAATTACAAATTACAAATAATAATAATTAATAAAATGGATAGACTTAAAATTAATAAATTAATTAATTATAAATTCTGTTTGGCAGCCGAGAAAATTCTCTCATTCGTTTTTTCTTACCTAATATGGAGTAAAATATCCACAAACTCAAAACAAGGAAAGAGGTTTCTTTGCAACTTCAAGATAATCAAATCTGTGTGTCTCCGTTTCCATCGCTCCATTTTCCCGAGAAATAAACAAACCAAACCCTAATTTCGTTGGCGTTTCTTTTTCATTACAAATCTTGAAATATCTCTTCGTACCGATCGGGGAAGCTTTGCCTCGAATATTCTGCTGTTTTTCTTGATCATGGGAACTAATTTCTCTGCTATTTCTGGAGATTCTTACGCTTCTTCGGTTCCTTCGCAGTCGAATTCTGGTTTGGGAGATTTGCCTGAGGGTTGTGTGGCTTTGATTCTCACGAATCTGGATCCGTCTCAGATTTGTAATTTAGCGAGATTGAATCGGTCGTTTCGTGGTGCTTCGTGGGCGGATTTTGTGTGGGAATCGAAGTTGCCCAGTAATTATTTGATTCTTAAACGGAAATTGTTTGGGGATTTGCCGGAAAATTTGGGGAAAAGAGAGATTTATGAGAGACTTTGTCGGATTAATACCTTGGATGGCGGATCCAAGGTATGTGCGTTTGATTTTCTATTTGGATCTTAAGAAAAAATGTTAGAAAATTTCTTGTATTTCTTTTTTGATTATCGATTAGGGTTATGGATTTGTTTATTTAGGCAGTTTAATTTTGTATTCTGGATCTGCTTAGGGTTTGAGATTGAGAAATTTGATTTTGTGCAGAAAGCTTGGCTGGATAAGGGAACCGGTGGTGTTTGTTTGTCTATATCTTCAAAGGGTTTAGCGATTACCGGAATTGATGATCGAAGATATTGGAATTATATTCGGGCTGAGGAATCTAGGTGAGATTTGCCTTACTTTCGCGATTGATTGTTTGCTATATAGTTCATATAGAACTGGGAAATGGTATTGCTCTTGTTATAGGCAAAGTTAGATTTACTTATTAACAGCTTTACATGAGTCTTTGGATATATTGGATGTATCAGTGTTGTTTGGGTATTTCGTTGATGAACTTCTCGAGACAAGGGTTATATGTTATCTCGCTTGTTATGTTTCAATGAATTCTGTGAATATTAATTTGAAGAGTTCTGCTGTGTTTCGTTTGACATATATTTGCTTTCTTATGTCTCTATTTTGCTTCAGGATTTGTATGTGTTTCCTTACAAACTTGATTCTTCGGGGATAAGACCCTCTAGAAAAGTTTATGGATATTATGGCTTTGTTCCTTTTATAAAAGAATCTCTGTTTTTCATGTTGAGAACTAATGTTTTCATCGAGATTAATAGTTCTTCTCAAGCCTTTTTAGTCATATCTATCATCCAGACCAGAAGTTCGATTGGATGCGTTTATAAATGGATTTACAGTCTTTAAATTAAAAGCAGATGGGGTTTTTCTCAATCAGTATATATACTTGATCTTGACATCTAAGCTGTATTATGAGACAGTTTTGTTCGGCTTATTTCTGACTGTGAACTAATTGTCATTTGAATATTAGTGTTTCGTAAGTTTCCTATGAAATAGAGCTTAACGTCCCTTAATTTGCGTATCGAAGTTTCTTCTGTGATATAATATAGATTAAGATGTTTGTGCTTCTGTTGATGTGTAGATGTGCAGCTAACCATGTAATTTTCATTTTCTAATCTAAAATGTTCCCTCTCTTTGACCTGTCTTCGTCTTGTTATTTCATTAATTCTTTTTGTTTTGTTTTGTTTTGCACAAACGGAACTCGCTTGTTAAACTTGTGAGTCCGGTGATTATTTTTTAAGACTATGGTGGTATTAGTCCATGCATGGCTGACTTTTCCTAGCATATGGTCATGGAAAAACTCTAGTCTAGAGCAGGTGATCATAATCTTTGACAAAGTTAATAAGTGATGCTTCACTATGCTCTTTAGAATCTAGGTTGGCTCCAAAATTTTGTCCCATGTATGATCTACTCTGTGAATGGTTATACAAGTCATTTTTGTTACGAATGTGAGTGTTGTATTAATTGCTCTCGTTTACAAGTAGTACATAATTGTCTTCTAAGTAAAAACTCAGACTACCTTTTATGAATCCGTTTTATATGGTTTTCTTGCTATATTTTGCATTCAATAACAGAACACTCATGCCTGTGTTTTAGTTTATTACGTAGTGAGAGATGCGACCTTGTTATCCGTAATCAAGTTCTGGATTGCTTCATTTCAATTTTGTTCTTTACATACTGCATCTTATTAATCAAATGATGGCTGCATGAACTAATTAAAGTTCCCTTTTTTTGTCCATGTAGCTTCTCGACTGTTGCATATCTTCAGCAAATCTGGTGGTTCGAAGTTGATGGAGAGGTTGAGTTCCCATTTCCAGCTGGAACATACAGTCTATTCTTTAGGCTCCAGATGGGGCGAACCACCAAGAGATTTGGTCTTCGAAACTGTAACACAGAGCACGTCCACGGTTGGGATATAAAGCCAGTCCGCTTCCAACTCTGGACTTCAGACGGTCAGTATGCCACATCACAATGTTTCTTAAACGAACCCGGAAAATGGATATACTATCATGCTGGTGACTTTGTTGTTGAGAATTCTAATTCATTCACGAAACTAAAATTCTCAATGACCCAAATTGATTGTACGCATACAAAAGGCGGTCTCTGTTTAGACTCAGCATTTATATATCCGAGCGGATATAAGGAAAAGGTATAATGCAGTTTTAAATTTGCAGTTAACCTTTGTAAGAATTCGAGAGTAGTAGGGCGAGGAAGAGAGAATCCAAATTTTTGTTGGTTCTTTTAGGCCTAGAAATCACTTGTAAGTAGGCAGAGAAAAGCATGGTGTATATTAATATTTTTCTTATTTACATAGCCCTGTTTGAAATTCGAGAAATTGTTTTTTCGTTTTTTACAAATTTTTCATGTTAATTTCTGTATAATATGTATATTTGTGTATGTATGTGTGCTGCGACAGTATTTCTTCATTTCTTCGAATCTGAGAAATTCTTCTTTACAACTCCACAGGAAATAATCATACGCACTGTGTTATTAGGGTTCAAGAAAACTTAGGTCTGTCGGAATATAATGAGATATCGTATTCAATGCATACTTTAAATAGCCAAAAGACACATATTTCTCTCAAGCAGACAATAATATACTTGGTGACAAGTTCCTATTCTATCAACTTCAGTTCGTTAACAATGCAGCAACACGAAA